>JASDQU010307423.1:34327-45725 GCA_032191745.1 Picea mariana | reverse complement strand
GAAGATCATAATATTAGGACTCCAGAAGACCCAGAAATCATTAAACTGTCCAAGAATATCAACCCTAGAATCAAAGAAAGGTATGTAAAATTAATGAAGGAATTCCCTGATGTTTTTGCTTGGAGCTATGATGAGTTAAAAGTTTATGATACTAGTATAATCCAGCATGTTATCCCAATAAAGGAATATCACAAGCCACTCAAACAAAAATTAAGAAGGATAAATCCTTTGTTGTTACCATTGATACAGAAAGAAGTAAAAACGTTGTTTGAAGAAAAAATCATAGTGTCCCTAAGATTTTCCAAATGGGCAGCCAATTTAGTACCAGTTAGAAAACAAAGTGGCGAAATCAGATTATGTGTGTACTTCAGGAACCTGAATAAAGTGTCTCTTAAGGACAACTACCCATTGCCCAAAATGGATCACATTTTATAGAATGTGGTAGTCTCCCAGAGGGTGTCCATGTTGGATGGTTTCTCAGGATACAACCAGATCATGGTACATCCTGGTGATCAAGAAAAGACGACATTCACCAGACCTTTGGGAACATTTATGTATTCCAAAATGCCTTTTGGACTCATGAACGCAGGGGCGACATTTCAAAGGGATATGGACATATATTTTGCAGATGAAAAAGATAAATTCATTATTATATATATGGATGACATTACAATTTATTCTACCTCAGATGAAGAACATATCAAGCATCTCAAACAGGCGTTCGAAAAGTGCAGAAAGTTTGGCATATCCTTGAACCAGAAAAAATCATTTTTTTCCATGGAAGACGGAAAACTTTTGGGGCACATTATTTCAAAGGAAGGGATAAAGGTAGGCCCTAGCAGAGTGGAAGGGATATTGAAGATTGGCATTCTTAGAAGCAGAAAAGAAGTACAATATTTCCTGGGCAAAGTAAATTTCCTAAGGAGATTCATTCCAACTTTAGCTAAAATCATAAAGCATATCACAAACATGTTGAAGAAAGATTTCATATTGTTCTTTTTTGCCTTAGAACATACCATTGCAGGTGTATTACTTTAGAAGGATGAACAAAACTTTGAAAATCCCATGGCATACTCTAGTAAAACGTTGAGAGACGCTCTTCTAAAATATGATATCATGGAAAAGAAGGCATATGCTTTAGTTAAGGCATTGAAATAATTTTGGGTCTACATTGTACACTCACATACCATTGCTTATGTTCCCAATAGCTCAGTAAAGGACATCTTGACGCAGCCCAATCCTGAAGGAAAGAGAGGCAAATGGATTGCGGTATTGTTAGAATACGATCTCAAAATCAAGCCCACGAAGTTGATCAAAGGACAAGGACTTGCTAGATTGATGGCACAAACAAACTGCGAACTCCTAGGAATAAACTTCACAACTGATTTGTCAAAAAATGCAGCAAAGGAAGAAGGGGAAACTCCAAAAATATCTCAAAAATTCCTTGACTCTGCAAGGTGTGTTGACATCATTTTTGTGTTGAAGAATTTGCAGGCTCCTCCTGAGTATAGTAAAACAAAAGCCAGATTTTTGAAACTAAAAGCTGCAAAATTCTGCATTGTTAATGGGATGTTGTACTGGAAAGACCCGAGAGGAATTTTATTGAGTTGTTTGATAGAATATGAAGCAAAGAAGACCATCCAAGAATTCCATAAGGGTGACTGTGGAGGTCACCATTATTGGAAGACAACGATGCACAAAATTTTTAGAGCTGGTTTTTATTGGCCTAGTATTTTCCCTGATGTTTACAAAGAAGTGTCAAAGTGCCATGAATGTCAAATATTTGATGAGAAAGGAAAATTGCGGTCTCTGTCATTGAAGCCCATTTCAGTTGAAACCCCTTTTAGATAGTGGGGCCTGGATTTTATAGGAGAAATACACCCACAGTCCTCGGCTCAACACAAATGGATTCTCACCGCAACAGATTATTTTACTAAGTGGATCAAAGTTGTTCTTACTAGACAAGATACATATGATGTTATCATTCGATTCCTAGTAGAAAATATCCTATCTAGGTTCGGATGCTCGGTGAAGATTATAATATATAATGCAACANAGTTGAAACCCCTTTTAGATAGTGGGGCCTGGATTTTATAGGAGAAATACACCCACAGTCCTCGGCTCAACACAAATGGATTCTCACCGCAACAGATTATTTTACTAAGTGGATCAAAGTTGTTCTTACTAGACAAGCTACATATGATGTTATCATTCGATTCCTAGTAGAAAATATCCTATCTAGGTTCGGATGCTCGGTGAAGATTATAATATATAATGCAACAACCTTCAAGTCTAAAAAGTTGGAAAAATTCTGCAGTGATTACAATATTACCATTGGTCATTCCATGTCATACTACCTGCAAGGAAATGGATTGGTCAAATCTTTGAACAAAAGCTTGGTTAGAATCATCAAAAAACTATTGCAGGAGAAAAAAAAGGCATGGCACAAAAAGCTCATTCATGCACTATGGGTTGACAGGATATCCCCAAAGAGGTCTATTGCCACATCCCCTTTTCAGATCGTTTATGGTACAGAGGCTATCTTTCCTATTGTACTGGGATTGCCTGTAATGAAATTGTTACAAGAGGAAGAAGCATAAACAAATGTCGTTCGGAGACGAGATGAAGAATGCATCAGTGTGCAACAGACTAGAGAGAAGGCCTTCAATAATGCTCAGCTACGCCAAGACAAGATCAAAGAAGCTTTTGACAGAGACACAAAAGTGGATGACTTCCAACCTGGAGACTAGGCATTGAGATGGGATGACAGGAATGAAGATAAAGGTAAACATGGGAAATTCGACCACCTATGGCAGGGCCCATTCAAAATTGCAGCTTATCGGGGGATAAATTCCTATCTGTTAGAAGAAAGTAGTGGAGAGATTGTTGGAGGAGGGCCTGTGAATGGAAGATTCCTCAAGAATTACATTGTTTGAAAGATCATCACTCCACCATTCATTGTATATAATCATCTTACTTTTTCCTTTAAAAGCATGAAAGACTAAAATAAAATGGCATGGTTGAAGCCCGAGGTGAAGGCCCTAAGCTGTGCTGAGTAGGTTTTAAGTTTGAATAAAGATCACCAGATTCATATCACATTGATGAATCACAACCCAATGTGTAGGCACTTAGTCTACGGTTCTTTGCTACCTCGTAGGGAGGATAGCATCCCCAGTTGGAAAATGTTTCCATATGGACAAAGTAGCAGAAATGAGAAAAGGAGAACTTAGCGGACCGTTGATCCCGAAAGCAGCCCGAATCAACGACTAAAACATGTATCAGAGATTTAACTAGTGCGGAAGTTAAGCAATCGAGGGGAGACCAGGGACAGCCGTAGTGGTTTCATCAGAGGACGCCTGGCACCTGTAGGAGCGCATTAGGGGAAAAAGAAATACGGTCGAAACCACTTTCTCCAACCTCCGATGCCAAAGTCATCGAGAAAATGTGGACCATAGATCTTAAAGTATCTCGAATCAATGGCTAAGAAACATATCGATGATCAAAATAACACCAGGATTAAACGATGGAGGGCGGGCCGAGGAAAACTACCCTAGTTTAAATCATGGGCACCTGGTGCTAGTAGAGAGACATTGAGGCAAAAAGTGGTCCACCCAAAACCATTTTCTCCAACCCCTGATGTCAACAACTACCTATAAAAGGGGGACCCCCGACATTATTCTATGACTCTTTGAAGCATTTGAACGTTCAGAAAGATGGCACAAATATTCCTTTCAAATTTCAAGGCTCATAAATGAACCACACCCATGTCTCACGCCACTTAACACGTATTATTCTCCATGGTTTCCCTTCCTATCATTTTGACTGTGTGTGAGCAAGAGACATCCTCCAGGGAAGAGGCCTTAATTGATAGAGATTTTGACGTCTCCGACACTGAGATGATAGTCTCACCTGTTCTGTGTATAAATTGAATTTTTTGAACAATGTTGGAACCTGCATACCTTTTCTCGAAGTGGCTCAAGCCTCCATCATGCCTTATGTCATAGAAATAGTCTTTTTGTTCTTGGAATTCGTGAGCTGGTGTGCAGAAAGATATTCTCTAAAAGAAAGAGTCATCCTAAACAAATTAGGGTCCAAGTCTAGTAGAGCATTTAGTTACAGATTTTGAGATTTTAAATAAGTTTAAGACAGTGAAGGTCAGCATGCCAACCATGTCCTATGCTACATGCATTGACTTGGAAATTTTAATCAAAGAAATGATGGATTATGGAATCCCCATCGATCTGCAATGGAAAGAAATCGTACGCTTGGGTAAAACAAAGTGCAACGTCCTTGGAACCAATAGGTGATCTCCAGGTGTCACCATTCTTGCAGAACCGATAGGAACTCAGAACGAAACAGATGGCGCGGAAGAAGACAGCCTGTCAGAGAAATTGTTCATGATTTTGAAACGTTTTCTCTTTGCTAATTATTGTAAATTGTTTTGTATATCTGAAACTGTCAGTCAAAACTGTTATAGAAGTTGAAACGTTTTGGTTTCAGTTGGTTTTATTTAGAATGTATAAATATTGAAAGATGAGAAACTAATGTTAGCGGAAGTGCAAGAGCACTTTTTGGTTGTATCAAACTTTGTTTCTAATTTTTATGAATATGAATTGAATAAAAATGCAAAAGATCTTGAAGTTTCTACGAAAAGATTCTAACGGGTGGTGATATGAGCTTTGTTTTCTTTCATTGTATGTATTTCTTGTAACTTGTCATTTCATTTACATTTTCTTCTATTTAAATTGGAGAGTTTAAAGGCCCATAATTCGTCCTGTGACACTCTCGTCTTAAGCAATTTAAGCTATGTGATTGTCTTCTTAACTTATTCAGAATTCATTCCAGTAATGCTCTGATGCAGTTATTTGTTTTCTTCATCTTCCTACACGTCTTTTTATTTCAAGAATAACTAAGATTCATCACCTTATTTAGCCTTTGTCCTTTGGAGAGTTCTATCATTCGATGCATTGTTTTCTTTCACTTTCAAAATTTTGACTCCATATCCATGTGTGTCCCTCCCCTTCTTTGCCAGCAAATTTTGTAACCCCCCCCCCAAAAAAAAAACTAAATCTAGCCATTGTTTATCAAAGAAATACCAAGTGACACGAGAGAGCCCTCTCTGAGTTGAGCAGGCTAGTGCCTCAGCTCTAAAGCTGGTTGAAATAGTTACCTCTGTCAATTTTTTATTCAACCAGTCAGATTTACAGAGTGCTAACACAATATACACCCCCTGTAGTTAATACATGAGCATATATATCATCGTATACATGACCTAATCACAGACAGCTCGTGTACACTGAAATCTATACCCTGCGCTTTAAATAACTAAAATTTAAAACCTAATTCAAAATTGCAATCCATTGAAATTGAAGAGGAAGAGATCAAGAATTACCTGATCCAGACGGCTCATGATTTCGTTTTTGGATGCTCCCGCAATCGTCGTTTGAATCTTGGAGGAATTTTGGTCAAATTTGCACTTGTTGGGTAAAAAATCAAAGTGGTATAGTAATTTTTTATTTTATTAATATTTATAAATCATTTTTACCCACTTTCTATAGTTTAAACCATTTTTTCACCTAATGGACTAATAAAAAAGTGGATCGACTTGGTTTTTGTAGTTTTAACCTAAGATTCTTGCAGATTCAATACTTTGTCGATCATTTGTCACCTTGGACAGGTATGTTCATTACCCAACATATAGGATAGGTATCCATTCCATTATGCATTTTTGCATTATCCTATAACTGTTTCTCTTTATGCCCTAAGTACAAACCCATTTGTTGTGACATAGAACCTTCCATCTGCTATAAATTCGTGTCGTTATCAAGTGGTAGAAACTTACCAAACATGGGTTCCCTAGTTAGATCTCCTACTTCACTTGGTGCCCATGTAGATATTTTTTCCTTTAAACCGAGAGTCCCTCATTACTAATATATGAATTGATACTTGGCCTCATTTCTCACTCATAACCATGCTGCTCTATTACCCGAGGACCCCCAAACGAGTTTAATTTAAGATCTTTTCCATCTCATCTTTAAAAAGAGAAACTATTGCCGAGTGATTTGTCCCCTTCACACTCGTTAAATTGGATTTGAAAGATCATGATTCTTAGTCAAGCTCTTTTCCGACTCATTACCAAAAATAGAAAAGATCATCGACTGAACTTGTCATTTTGACACTCGTAAATTGGATTTGAAAAGGCATCTACTTGGCACAAGTTTAACCCTTTTTCACACCAAGTAGACTAAAAGACATAAAAAAAGGACATTTTTTGGCATTAAGTTGTAATTGCATCTCATGCCCCTGCTTGCAGTATTGAGCCTATAGTAGATTCTCTCTTTGTATTATAAACCATTTGCCTCAATAGTTTTTCTTCCTCAACCAAGCAGAGCCTTGTTTATATCCTTCGCAATTTGACACCCTATACCTAGGAGGGAACATCCCCTGAGTGTCCATCTCCTACATGCACTTCCCTGCATTGAGCATAGGTGCGTTCCACTGCTGGAACTAGTTTTGCTTACTTGTGACAGTCGTTTCATCCTCTGTATCATAGCATTCATTTGTTATTTACAAAAAAAAAATACAGATGAGAAGGGAGTACTATATTATATTTGGCAGCAGTTGTGTTGCCTTTGAACAGAGCACAAAGTTATTTGAGTCTATTCATCATAATTTTTGGTTTAGCATGGCCTTAGTAAGTTGAGATCCTTGCAAAGTCTTCTCTACCGACTGGTTACTCTTCTAGTCCCTACAGAGAAATTCATTGATGCCTCATGCATCTCATGATTTTATCATTAGGTTTACACTTCTAGAGTCCACCATATGTCTCATGCTCTTGTTCAAAGGAAGTTTATCAACTTGTGTCAGCCACTCCTCAGAACTCTTGACTTTGCATGTCGACCATACCCTTAGTTTGTCTCAGAATCACATGATACTTTAGTCCTATCATGCACCTTGGCCCTATTTCCATCATTGGTAGGCAACCTTGAACCCAACAATCAACATTTCATCATTGGTCTTTGACTGGGTGGTTTCCCTTATGTTCGACGGCAAGACATCTATTCACACATTGTGATTCGTGCAGTGTCTTGGATGCCATTATCCTTATTGGTGGTTTCCTCTCCTTTGTCAGTAGTTTTCATCATTGGATGCTATTTAGAGGGCCTTTTTCATGTACTGCTTTCACCTGGAACACGCGAAAGACGCACAAGGTCATTGGTTCGTGAACTTGTTCTTCATCCGATTCCCACCAAATAATGAAGATCCTACTTTTTACCTCGTGCTGACTGATGAGAGATGCCTTAATTCTCTCATTTTAGCGGGTCTCTTTCCATCAACATTATCCCATTATCTAGAAATGAGACCTAGAGTCTTATGAGTACTTTGAGGCTTGCAGTCATCAGTGGCAGGATCTCTCACCATCAACAGTTGGGAATACATCAATGTCTCCAGATCGATGGATTCTTTAGGTGTTTGACACCAACTCCTCTATTCATACTTGTAAGAATGTACTCGGTGCCTTGACACCTACTTTCATTATTGGTAGGTTGTCTTGCATTTTTTAACGGTATACATCAATTACCAGTAATCAAACAATGTCTCATTGTGTTCAAACTCAACTCCTTTATTCACATGATGTAGACTTTCACCTTTGGCAGATTGTGAAGAAGACTTGAAGACATCACTATGTGGCCGCAACTTTCATGAGTTGTTKCTTCCTTTTCATTGGACCAGTACCTATACGACTTCATTGATCATGGGAGATCACATTGTACTCCATGGTATACATATATCTTCAGATTGGTTTTGAGATGGTTTCTACTGGGCCTTGTTCGTGACTATGACAACTATTGGAATATAACCACATTTTTATTTTCCTGTTCATGGCCATGGACACTTATATGGTATATTTTTCACATGGATCTGTAGTGTATTTTTGGCAGCCATGTATGCAAAGTTAGTGCAGAATGTAATGAGCAATTGAGTTCATCCAACTGGTTCTCTAACACTCCACTTCTGGGTTATGTATAATKTATTTTGGCCATCGCATATACTCCTCTCACCTCACACATTAGGGGGAATCTAGTAGAGAAAGATTTGCCTCACCCTATGCAATATTCCAGAGAGGGCCTTACTCCATTTCCTTATGCAAACTTAGTTTCCTTGATTAATGAATCCAGAGAAAAAAATAAATATYTGTCCACTTGTACGCACCTTGCAWGCTATACAACAAGCATATACATTGGTTGCTCCACTATAGCCCGCGTACAACAGGATTTGTGCCAAAAAATCAAAATTAAATGTCAAGTTTCCATGTCACGATAAGAAATATCTGATCCTTGGCCTTCCATATACTGTAAACATTTCAAATCGGCCCTTCAATTGAATTTTGAAGGCTATAAAGAAGCCAATTCTGAGCTATGGAAAAGGAGAGAGAATTCAACTTTGAGAGAAAAGTTACTCTGGAGAAATGATTACTTCATTATTGAGTCTACATCCCTTTTTCCTTTAAGTTTGAACACAGTGTTCAGCCCCCAATATCCTCCCTTATTGATGGAGAACCTCTTTGTATCCCTTATATGAGCTTTCCTTTGGTGGAGGATTGAAGTGGTGGAGGCCTAGTTGGAAGGAACTCGGTTTCTTGGTTCCGAACCGTGCCGACACGGGAGTCTGTAATGTTTTCACTTCTGCTGATCATTTATTAATAGAAATACTCCTTTCCCATCCAATTGATATCTTCCAAATATATGTATTATGATCCATGGGCATGTTTTTTTGTATATTAATGGATTATGCTATCTAATGTGCTAACCTTTTATATTATCACTATATGCTTGCTCTACGTGTTTGTTGAGAACTTGCTGCAGGTATAAAGATTTGTGTCGAAGTGCTCAATGGTGGACATCATCTAATGTTTGGATGAGGTAGGCCTCTTTCTTATCTCATTTTCACATTATTTGATATAGCATATGTTGGAATTGAGTTGATTTCTACAGTCACACCTGTCTATTGTGGTTCACCCTGGCCATAGAGAGATTTTCCTCGTAACACTTGGCAATGGCCTCTGTTGTGATGCTCTTCTTACAGGTGGCCATAATCGCCATCTTGGAAAATCGATCAACAACCACAAAAACACAGTCATTTTCCCTATTGGTGGATAGAAGGCCCGACATGTAGTCCATTGAGATGGATTCCCATGGCCTGTCAGGAGTAGGCAGAGGAGTGTATAGGCCTTGTTGCTTAGTGGTCAGTTTGGAAATGACGTAGGCGACGCAGGACCAGATATACTGGCCGACATCCTATCGAAGTTTTGTCCAGTAGAAATGTTTATGTAGCATTGCCATTGTCTTTTCAACACCTAAGTGTCCTGACACCCAACTTTAGTGGGCTTCCCATATCAGCTTCACTCGCTCACTTGATGGAACGTAAAGATGGCCCAGATGAAAAAACAACTCGTCCTAAAGATGGAAATTAGTGAAAACTGAGTTTGCACCCAAATCAAGGTCTCTCTGATAGAGGTGGAGCCATATGAAGGTATCATGGCCACAAGAGTCTAGAACTATGGTGAGTTTTGTGACTAGAGTTCGGTTGAGGCAGTCAGCAACTCGGTTGGTACTTTCTATTTATACTTGATGTTGAGGTGGAACTGTTGCAAGTAAGTGGACCACTTTTGATGGTGGTCATTCTGCAATTTTCCTTGTGTCTGCATGAATTATAGTGGCTTATGATCAGTGTGGATGATTGTCTCCTTCTTGAGAATGTAATGTCTCCACTGGCGGCAGACTTACACAATGGAGTACATTTATTTGTCATAAGTAGGTTACTTACGGACAACATCGGATAGTGTCTCACTATGATAGGACATGGGGTGGATGTGTTGAGTGAGAATGATGCCCACAACATAGTCTAAAGCATCTATCTCGATCTCAAAGGGATGTTGCAGGTCCGGTAATGAAATTATTGGGGTTGAGCACAAGCGTTGCTTCAAATAATAGAAATTTTGTTGTTGGGACAGGCTCCACACAATTTTTTTCTTAACACCACCCTTGGTTACTTGGTTGAGGGCCCATGTGATATGGGAGAATCCCAACATGAACCTATGATAGAAATTGGCACGGCTTGAGAAGCTCCAAATCTCAGTGAGAGTGGTTGGGGCTAGCCAGTCACGGATGACCTAGATCTTTGCTGGATCCACATGCACACCATGTTGATCAACAATGCAGCCTAGGTAATGGACCCTGTCCATGCCAAAGGATCATTTTTCCAAGTTGGCATATATCTTGTGATGTCATAGGGTGTGAAAAACCTACCGAATAGGCTGCAAGTGTTATGCCCAAGTATTGTTGTATATTAGGATTTCATACAGATACACCACTACAAAATTATTGGTGAACTGTCACAGGATATCGTCCATCATCCTCATGAAAGTTGTTGGAGAATTTTTCAAACCAAAGGGCATGACCAACCATTCAAAAAGACATTCTTTTGACTTGAAGGTAGTCTTCCATACACTGTATTTTCTATTGGAACTTGGTGGTAGCCAGAATTCAAATCAATATTACTGAATTATTTGTCCCCCGTGAGATAATCAAGGAGGTCGTCGATTCGGCGAATCGGGTATCGGTTCCAAAATGTGATTTTATTTAGGTCTCGGTAATCAATGTAGAGTCGTTGGGTTCTGTCTTTCTTCTTCACCAGCATGATTGGGCTCCCACAAGACGATGAGTTGGGATGGATGTGCCCCTTGTGGAGCAGTTCTTGGATCTACCTCTTGATCTCCTCATTTTCCAACAAAGAGCGGCGGTAAACTGACCCAGTGAGTAGTTTTGTTTCGGGGGTCATATCGATGGGATGCTTGACCTGATAGTGAAGTGGTATCCTGATAGGGGAGGAAAATATATATTAGTATTGTTCCACGATCTTGTCCACTTGCTTTTTTTGTGTGGAGAGATCGGCCACGGAGGCCTTGGATGTAGTTGCAATATTTCACTAACTCTGAGAGCGAATCATGAAGAAGACAAATTTCCCGCTCTAACCTGCATTGCTTGGTGGAGATCAAAGAAATAGCACTAGGTGGGACTGCCTCGGGTATCCTGTACAATTTTCTATTCAAAGTAATAATAACACTTTAAGGCCTAGAATCATATACAACATGACGTTTCCGTAAATAAGGTTGTCCCAAAATATCATTACAAACTTCGAGAGGATCAACTTCACACAATACCTCATCTTTGAAGGGATTGATGTCATACAACAGTCAAAACTATTGGCTGATGTGGAGATCGCTTCCTTGGCAAAGCCATCCAATGGTGTAGGGATGTGGGTGTAGATTTTTCGGTAGGGTGTTATTGGATAAATCCGTAAGTGCGGACACAAATCGATCTCCCTAGATCCACCT
>JASDQU010307423.1:5052-23274 GCA_032191745.1 Picea mariana | reverse complement strand
AGCAAAAGAACTGACCTCTATTTTCTTCTTTGAAATTTGAGAAAGGAACAAATACACAAGAAACATGAATGGTGTAAATAGAAGATATGGAAATAATCGTGGATTTGTCAACAGAAGTTATAATTCATTTTACCCGTTGATGGACAAAAATATTGTATGCTACAAATGCAATTATCTTGGTCACAAAGCATGAGATTGCAGATATATGAATGAAGATGTGCCTATGCCAACCATAGTATGGAGAAGGAAAGAGATTCCAAACAATGAAGATTGTCGAATAGCATTGACTGCTGAAAAATGTAAAGAAGAAGATGAGTGGTACATAGACAGTGGATGTTCTTCACACATGACTGGGGATCAAGACAAATTCATCAACTTGAAGAGAAAGGGTGGCAATGTTGCATTTGGAGATGACTCATTTGCCAAAATACTTGGAGAAGGTGTAGTAGAGCTTGGAAGAAAAAATGTAAAAGCAAAGAATGTTCTATTGGTTGAAGACTTGAATCATAATCTACTCAGTGTTAGTAAAATGTGTGATCAAGGATACACTCTTANGTTTGATTCCCGAAAATGTAAAATCAGAGAAAATAACTCAGGAAGATTGGTTGCAACTGCAACAAGAAGACCGAACAACATATACATCCTAGACATGAATAAGAGAGAGAAGACAGAAGCCACACAAAAGGATTCTAAGGAAGAAAACGTCCCAAAGACCAAAAATAAGGATGAAGTATTATTGAGTGCCACATGTTTAGGGGGAGCAGCCCCAAAGAAGAAGGTTACTTTTTTCCATTAAACTCAGGGGGAGAAGCCATACCCTTTGCCATTGATGTCAAAGGGGGAGATAAATTGGAATCATGATGATAGGATAAGCATGAGTGTTGCCATCAATGACAAAGGGGGATATTGTTGGAAGATTGATTGTTGTCATTGATGTCAACCCTAGTCATGGGTTTTGGACCGCAAGATTGATAAAGGTATTTGGACATGAAGGAAAATACACATGCATATACAACACCCATGAATGGATAGTATAAATCATGATGTTTCTAGTGGTATGTGGCATGTCACATGGATCCTCATGGTTGAGGAGAAATGAATTTTTGAAGATGACAAAGTGAATTGAAAAAGAAAGTACATGTAGGCCCTGGAAATAATTAAAGAAAATAATTACAAAATAAAAAAGTGTCAGGTCGGCCCTAATGTTAAAAGGAAGTGAAATAAATGGTATAAATAAATATCATTATACATTCATTTGATACAAGTCTAATTTTAGAGGGAATAAGAAGTAAAAGAAGGCCGGATTTCAAGGGAGGATGAAGTCTTTTGGTGATGTGTTCTAAGGTATGTTATTTTCAGGTCATCTTACCATTTTTGCTATAAATTTTTTTATAGAAAGATTCAAATGGTGAAATCTCTATGGTATTGAGAAGACATATCAAGGTACCTCTGGTAAAAATTTCAGCTCTTTATTCACTATAATTATGGAGATACACTCTGTGGAATATAGGGTTTGTGACCAGTCCTGAAACTAGTCAATAAACAGGTGTTCTGGGTAAAAAAGTCATAAAGTTTTCATACAGAATCCAAATGAAGTGGAACCACTTCCATTGGAAAGAGTACGGACTTTAGTTTCTTTTGTGTGAGTTTTAGAATCAGTTGTTAAATATTGAGCGCGGGGCATGCTGTACAAGTTGGGTCTTCTGAACAGACTAGAATTGAATAAAGTCTACCATTATTTCTATAACCTCTTTTTGGGGAGGATTCAAGGAGTGAAAATTAGAGGAGTTTCAGAGAATACATTGAGTAACATTATCTACAGGATCAGAGTACTCCAAGAATTGAATAATTGCATAAATTGAAGAAGTCTTAGAAAGCATTATCAGGTTCTATGTGATGATTGGTTGATGGTGATGATTTAATGTAAAGTTTTATTATCTCTCATATATTCTTGGGTGGAAGGAAGGGGCAAGGATAGAGAGTTCAAATATCTCTTGATATTGGAGGATTGTATCTTCCTCTTGGAGGTTTATCCCTCCCTTTACATTTGGAAGCTGTAGCTACCTTTGGAAGTCATTACTTCCCTTGAACAAAAACTATTGATTATTTCTCATATATTGTGCATGGTGTATTGTGGTGTATTGGTGTAACTCTTATACTATTGCTCATTGTTCATTGGATATAATTGAATGGTTTAAGTATAAGTTGAAAAAGGTTTTTAAATTGTACTTGATACCGATTCACCCCCCTCTCAGTATCAACACCTTGATCACTCATAATGATCTTTGGGCGTCCAAACCTGGTGATGGTGTCCTCAAATATGAAGTGTGCAACTATAGTTGCACTACCGTCCCTAACTACTTTGGCTTCAGCCCATCTGGTCAAGTATTTTTTCGCAGTGATGATGTACCTTGCTCCTGTATGATTTTCTTAAGGGTTTATAGGTCCCATGAAGTCAATGTCCCATTTCTAAAATGATTGTAGGGTTGGTTGTGGTGCTGAAGGAAGTTCATCTCTTCTGGAAGATTTCCCAACTCTTTGGCATACATCGTAGGCTCTGTAATAGTCTTTAGCATCTCTGTGTAAGGGAGGCCACCAAAGGCCATCTCAAAGAACCTTATGCACAGTTATTTTCCCTATGTTGTGTCCTCCTGCGATGCCTTCATGAGATTTTGCAAGGATCAATGGTCTCTCTGACTCCATAACACACCTCCTTAAGATCTCATCGGGTCCCATCTTGTATAGTTGTCTATCTATAAGTGAAAAGTATACAACGTGCACTACTAGTTATTTCTTCTGTGGAATTGTATACTCACTAGGTGCCATTCATGTTGACAGGAACTAGACTATCTCTATGAAGTGGTCATCAATATTTCTAATGGCCAGTAACTATGCATCTGACAGTGCATCCTCCAAACTAGTCGGCTCTTTGCCATGTTCCAACCTTGACAAGTGGTCGGGGCCTTTGTTCATTCTTCATGTTTTAACTACAATTTCAAAGTCATATTCTTGAAATAACAAAATCCATATGCATATTCTCCCCCCCAACACTATCTTGTTGACTAGGTATTTCAACATGGAGTGATCAGTAAAAATTTTAAGGTGTCCTCCCAACAAGTAGTGGTGAAATTTCTGCATCGCATACACCATGGCTAATCCTTCTTTCTCAGTGGTGGTGTAATCAATCTCAGTTGTGGATAGTTTCTTGCTAGAAAATGCTAACGGATGGTCGATGTCTCCTGTTCCCAGTTGTGCTAATATATCTCCCAATGCAATGGACGATGCATCGACATGCACATGAAACTCCTTACTCCAATCTGGAAAAACCAGAATAGGCATGATAACCATCTTTTGTTTCGGTGTGTCAAAGCTCTGTTGGCATTCTTTTGTCCAACTAAACTGATAGTCTTTTTTTAAAAGATTTTCCATGGTTGTTGTAATATAGGCATATCCTTTCATGAACTTCTTTTAATACCCACTATGTCCCAGCGTAGTGCGCAGTTGTTTGACTGAAGTAGGAGGTGACAAATCAACGATAATGGCAATTTTAGATGGATCTACCAGCAATCCCTGCTTGCATATAATATGACCTAACAACACTCCAAATGGTGAGAAGAAGATGCACTTCTTCAGATTCAAATCAATTTGAAACTGGCTGCATTTGTCCAACATTATCCTTAGACATTCAATATGATTTTGCAACAAACTAAAAACAGTCCAATCATCAAAATATGCTTCTAGAAATTTATGCAGAAACTCCTTGAATGCTTTGACCACCACCCTGGAAAAGATGGTTGGGGCATTCTTCAATCCAAATGGCATCATTGTATACTGGTAGGATCCCCATTCTATTGCAAATGTGGTCTTATGAAGATCCTCCTTCGCAATCTGGATCTCATGGTATCCTTAAAATCCATATGTAAAAGAATATACCTCTTGGCCTCCCACATTATCTAACACTTCGTCATTGAATAGTGTAGGGAAGGGGTCATGTTAGTAGACATCATTCAGCTTCCTGAGATCTACACAGATCTTGATCTCTCCTATATTTTTGTCTTGCACCACCATAGGGATAATCCACTCTGACTCTTCAATAGGTTCTAAGATCCCTACTTCCAGCATTCTGTCGAGCTCAATATTCACTTTCTCCTTATATTTAGGGTTCAATCTATAGGCTCTTTGTTTGACTGGTCTTGTATCTGGTTTCAAAGGGATCCTCATCTCTCCCATAGGTCCTTTGATGCCCTTCATATCAGTGAAATTGGTCGTAAACAAGTCCTGATATCCATGCAGTAACTCTGTAATCTTGTCAATGGTAGCAGCATCCCAATAATCTTCCACATTGGCAAGCTTCGGTGTCTCCTCTGTTCTAATATTAACTTTTTTAATCTTGATTGGTTGTCCAATGAATGGTAACTCAACTCCTAGTACTTCCACATCTCTTTGGCCCTCTGTTTCAGTGATGTTCACCTTCCTAGGGTCATCATCTTCATCATCATTGATGTTGTAACAATTTTTCAGTTTCTGAAGAGGCGCAGTCCATTCGTCCTCTTCTTGTTCCAAAGGGAGGCTAGATGCCTCCTCAAATACTTTGTGTCTCACAATATGTAATTCTTGATCTACTAAAGCATATTGACTTTCAAATAAGAAGGTGGTTACAAAATTCTAAGTCAGACCTTCCCAATCTGCAGTGATGAGGTGCAGCTCTGCTTGAAGGTAGCAGTTGATAGGGGTCATGTCCAGTGTGTTGATGAATTTGTGTACCCACTTCTCTTGAGGAATGTTGATCCAGGTTTCCTCACAAATTCACACATGTTCCTTCGAGTAGCTTCGACCTGTGTACCGAACTTTACAGCCTTCTACTTGTGTTGAGAACTGCATTGTCATCAAAGTATGACATTGTATCCAATCTATGATATTGATTTTGTGTGTCCCCCACCATCTTGTTGGTGTTGCTTTTAAGGCCTCATCCATTGCCAACAATATTTGTTGCATTGGTACACTTGCTTCAAATTCGGATAAGAAGGCTTCTAAAGGGTTCAGACCATCAAATGTGGGTAAGTGACTTGTTGTTGTGCCAATCCATTAAACTTCTCTAGTTAATCTAGCACATCTCCTTGTAGATACTTCATACATTTTATTCTTCCAGTTTTCCAGTGCTTCTTCTGAATCTGATGAACATGCATTGTCACTTCACCAGCTTAGGTTCCCATTGGTCGTAGGATTAATGTAATCCTATTGTCTAGCTATTAGTTTGTATATGTTTTCTAGTTTATATGCACGGTCTTCTTCTCTGATAGGTTCTATGTATCATTGACCTTCATCTGGATCTAAAGGTGTGATGAACCTAAGGCCATCTCTTTCAAATTTCATACATCTTTTCTTTAAGTCAACCACAGTGGAGTTATTGAAATCCTAATCAATTCCTAATAGTGCAGGGTAAGGATAGTTGTCATCAACTATCTCAATTACCTCAAAATATGCAAATGTTCTTACTACGACGATGTCCATAGGGACATGTTCCAATATTCCAAAGGGGCTTACAGCCTGCTAATTAGCCATCCTAAGCCTGATTGGGGAATATATCAACTTGGATATTCCCATCAGTGCCTAGGTTTTCTTCGTCATGAAATTGACCTTCGAACCTAAGTCAAGGACCACATAGTCTATGTCATACTCTCCTAGTTGAGCATTAAAGTGTAATTCCTTATTTGTCCTTCTCCTTTTAGAGACTTGGTGTACTTCCCTATTCAGTAAGGGGTCTATATTTCCTAGCTCATATTGTCTAATTAAGCTTTGTAGCTCTTGTACAGGGATTTCATCCTGAATCAACTTAATGCAAATATATAAAAATTCCATGAGCTTACTTACCTCTTTTCCTTCTTTTGGTGAAGCAGAATGATCAAATGATAGAGGCATTCCATATTCTCTTAATTATGGTCGTGTCTTCGATGAATACCCTTGATATTCTTTGAAATATTTTCTTGCCTCCTCAAATACTTGTCTTTCTTTCTTTGCATCAAAAGTTTGGGTCTTCTCTACAACTTTCTTGAATCCTGAGTCTTTTGTAGTCTTTCCTTGGGTCAGTCTGTCTTCTCCTATAACAACGCCTCCTCAAGTGATAACAATGAATATAGGATCTTCTCCGCGGGTTTCAGCATATATCAGTTTCACTTGCGGATTGTGTTGAGGTCCTCATCTTTCCTGAAGCTTAGCTAGCAGCACAGGACAATATTCTATAACGTGTTCGAAGGAACTGCAATAGCTGCAAGTAGTGCAATGGTTATGACAGTCCCTTGTTAGGTGTCATGGTTGCATGAATTTGTAGCAGATGATCTATCCTCGAACTCAAAACATACCTCCTCCTTGTCCTCATCCTCTGAATCCACCGCAAGGATTGAATTTTCCTCTCCCGGAGAATTATATTGCATAGTATTTCCTTCTTGTTGTACTTCACCTTAAATTTTGTATATGTCTCTTGACCTTTCATGCATGAGTTCATAAGCCCTAAAATCCCTATCATCATGCCCCACTAACTTACAGAATGTGCAATACAAATTTGTGGGTGTCTGAACATGTTTTTCCATGTAATATCACTCACTAGGGAGATGTCTATTTCTGCATACTTTGCACCAGAGTAGGGTGACTTGCTTCAAATTTCTCGAAGCTCCAGAGGCCAAGTATTCATGAAATATGGGATAGTGCTCCTTATCATGGCCTTCTAATTTTCATCTGACACACCAAATATATTCTCTTTTTTCTTTTCTCTTGTCTTTCTTCATATCTTCGACCTGCAGAGATAAACTAGTTAGTTGACTCAAGATTTGACTCATACCTGAGATGGATTCTCCCATAGGGGTTGATTCAAGCTTCATGGTGATCTCCAGTGCCTTAGCCTAAAAAACAATATTTGGTTTCCTCAAAGTAACTCCAATGTATGTAAGAGAGAAGCGATGAACCATTCTTTGTTTTGTTCATCTGGGATCTGGAAAGTCAATCATCCTGTTAAGGTCTTGAATCTCTGATCGAACTCCCAAACAGGTTCAACTACCTTCTTCTTGATCTATTTCATCTCTATAATACATTGTGACTCTGATTTTGGTTTCTTGAACTCTACAATCAATGCATTCTTGATCTCATTCAGTGGCTTAGGTTGTGCAAGTCCTTGAACAAGCTTCATGTACCAGCTAAGTGTGTGATCCCTCAAAGTGGTTCTAATTTGATTTCTTGTAATAGCTTCATCGGTGACATTCTTAATATTCCACACAGCTTCACATAGGAACCAATGTTGATCAGGGTTTTTAGATCTATCTCCCCAAAAGATAGGGAGCCTCATCTCATCTGCCATAGATCTACCTAGGTTTCTTGACTAAGTATATGTTGAACTACTAGGGAAGGTACTTTGAATGCTTTGGTGACTCTGATTACTCTGATTGCTTAATGATGTTGAATGAACAGGAGGAATAATAGTACTTACTTCAACAGCCTCTGCAGTTCCTGAATTTTTTGGCTCTTCCCGATGAAGTTCTTCAGCTTTCCCTTCCTCTGCCCTAGCAGGTTATGAATGCTCTTTGTCTATCAGATCTGCCTCTTTTCCACTGTAGAAACCCTCATCCCCATAGTTCTGCTTGAACAAGTTCACAAGATGAACTTCTCTGAACACTCTCCCACTGTACATATGTCCAACCTCTGTGTCGCTGTCATTGTTTGAATTCTTGAACATTAGCCTTTTCAAGTCTGACCAATCTACTGTATCTTCAAGATGTTCTTCTCATTCAATAGCATCTTGATCCTTAACTTCGGAAAATGTAAAAAGTTTCCTCTAGGTCCCTTGAAAAAATATCTCTCGGCTTGGCTATATGACTCTACTATGTCAACAACAAACTCAGTGATGTACCCTCCAATGGTGCTATCGAACCAGTGATATACTTCTCGTGACATGGCATTATCGACTCTCTTGACCTTCTTGATCAACGTTGATGTCCAAACCATAGGAGGTCTAGATCTGATCTCAAAGTGGATATCTACTAACCTATCTAACCACTCATATAGTTCCTCATGGATTCCTCCAAAGAAAATCTCGTGTATATCGGTAAAGATATATATGCCTAACCAATCCTCTGTACTAAGATTAGGGTTTTTGTTTTGGGCTTCAGCAAAGTCTTTTTCTTGATCCTCTATCCACTTTTGAATCTATGTCTTTGATGGGAACCACCTTGACATTCCCTCAAGAATATTCTTGTCACGACAACAGAACCATTTGTTAGCACAGGGGAAAACCCAGGGTTCAGCTCCAAGAGCACACCAACAAGCCCTAACTGCTAGCCCTTTCAGCAAAACCTGCGAAGCAAATGCAGTCTCACTCGAAGCAGCTATGGGGGGGTTGCAAGACAAAGATGTCTACAATGAAGGGGAATATCAAGTGGATATAACCCTAGAAAAATATAGCATGCATATATCACTTATCAACTTAGATCTAGTCCACAAAACTATAGATCTGATCTAACACAACAATTCAATAATAGTACATCAATGACAAAGAACAAAGTGTCAATCACACACACACGACACAAGATATACATGGTTCACCCTCTATCTAGGGCTACGTCCACAAAACAGTGCTTTATAATATATTAGGATGAAGCATACAGTTCTTGTCTGCGCTCTTAGCTGGTAGATCTTCTTTCTTCTCCTCTCTGTCTCTCCCCTTCCTATGCACCCAGCTACAGGACTTGATCTCCGCACCCAACTGGAGATCTCACAATACCAAAAGGCTCTCACACTTATCACTTCTCTCTCACACAAAAATAATCACTTGTACCAACAGTAAACTAGAACGATAGTAACAACACAATAGCAACAACCCGACCCAGGTCCTCTTGACCTTTATTTATACATTACAATATCTCACCGACATTCTTAGGCTGAAACCTAGGTGTCAAAATCCTAGATATCAAAACCCTAGGTGTCTAAACCTCCAGGTCAACCGGACTAGCATTTTTAGGGCTTCGCCAGCCTGTCTTTCCTTCCTTCTCACACGGTTCTACAAAGCATCCAACGGTGGATTTTTCTGCTTGCTGAGTTGTCCATGATCCTTCTTCCTTGTCGATCTATCACCCTCAATCTCCTCATCCAACAACTTGCTTTCTCTTACTTTGATCCATCTTTTCTGTTCTTTTACTCACTTAGACCCAGTAATAGTCACTGTGTCTTACGTGCAGTTCACATTTTGACTTTTCTTCCTTGATCTTCATTTGCTTACATAACCAAGGGCCAACAGGTGTATTGAACCAAGAAGGGGTTTTCCCTCATTCTATGGGAAGAATGGGATAAAGGCCCAGAGGGGTTGGTGTTGGGTAAAATATAAAATCCATATATGAAATTTCCAGATGCTTCACCCAAGGATCACCCAAAAGAGTAATAAAACACTTATATTTGAATAAAAGGGGATCCATAATATAATAAATAAATGATTCAAAGGTAGATTGAAGGATAGGAGGTCTCATCATGAGTCGACCTATCACGTCCATGAATATCTAGTGGTATCAAATTGTCATGATCTGGTCACCAAACCAGGGCAGTGACTCAGTTTCATGGCTAAGAGAAAGGGGGTCTCATCACGATCCAACCTTCTCATCTTGATTAGGTGTTTTTTGGGTGACATTTCCACCACCTGGTCACCACACCAAGGTAGTGACCTTCAATCTCCCATTATGCTATTATGAAAGAAAATAAAAGGCAAATTATGGGCTTGGAAAAAGTGAATTGTGGACAAAGGTACCACACACCCTCTACAAAGGTGCCCATGAATGAGACATTACAACCCTTAGTATGTCATGATCCCTATTTCCATTGGGTCTTTACCCCATCCACCTCATACACCTTACATGGCTTAGATAGGGACCTCTTGGAGGCTCTCCTTGACCTAGGGAAAGATCTACCCAATAGGACACCTCAACAACCCTCCCATACTTAAGCTTGACAAGTCGCATAGTGTCTTTGATCTGTTAGTTATTTGATATAGTAATCTTTGATGCACATGCTTATATGACTTATTTATTGATTGGATCCACTTATCATGATTTTATGACTTGAGATCCTTGGAGGGCGTGTTCATTTGTCTTTCCAGGACCTAGATGGTGGACAGTTTTGGGAGRAAAGGCCTAGCTAGGGCTTCCATGGGGCTACAAGCCCACAGGTTGCATGCAAGGGGCCTGCATACTAGATGAGAGACAAATGACTTGGAYGACATAGCCCAGCCATTTCTTTCTAAATGATTTTCCCAAGAGGGAAAAAATGTCCCACTTTTGAGCATGACATCATGATATTGGGGGCTAGGGATTGGTGGTGAGGTGCCACTCATTTTCACTTGGACATTTTGAGGAGAAGAGGGTCTTCACCATGATGATGTCACCTAGATTATTGACACATGGCCTTGGGAGGCCTTTACATTMTTCTCCAACATCAACGACCTCCTCAAAGTGTCAAAACGTCCCCTAAAGGGGTGACGTTATCCCAGATTAGGTTTTGATTTGTGAAAAATATAAAATTTTAAGTGAGTTTTTTAATATTATTGTGTTAAGGGGTAAATATTAGGGTTTTTGACCCCTAATATTGTGTTTTACTCCTTATTTTGTGGACAAGCTATGGTATCTAATTTTTGTATAAATAGAGATCATAAGATCTCATTTTAAACATAACTTTCCCTCTTGTGAGAGGCTTGGTCTGAAATTTTCAGCCTCCTTAGCTCTTTTAGCTCTTGTTCACTTGTGTATGGATATACTTGTGAATGGTTGATGGAAGAAGTGATGTGCTATCCTTGGAAGGTTATTTTCTAGCTCTTGTGGTGGATTGTCTTGGCATTTCTCTTGATCGTGGTATGGTTTTCTACGATTATGCTATCATTTTTTCAAGTTCAACTATTGTTATGTTATGAACTATGCGGGAATTATAAGGGCATACACCCCCACCATAGTCTTCACCATTCTATTACTTCATCTCATTGATTAAGGGTTTGCTAAGAGAAGTATAATGGAATACACCCTCTTAGCTTAAACCCTAGCTTAGAGAAACTTTCCTTGGGGAGTAAAAGGGCTTACACCCCCAAGGATGTATCTTCTCTAAGCTCCTTGTGACTCCATTAACCCAATAGTAAAGGAACTAGTCATTGATTTGTTGCATTGGAGAAATAAAATATTGCATTGGGAAATGTGATTTTTGGTCATTTTTACTTCTTGCAAAGTGGATTGTTTTCCATGTGCCTTGGGAACCTCATAGCCATTAGGGCATCCCCATATAGAGGCTACTTATTGATGTTGTTACAAATTTACATCTTCAGCCATTAGGGCTGAAGAAAACCTAACATACTTGCTTTAATAACTCTGTTGTCAACCATTGGTTTTTGCTCAAAGTTTGCACATTTACTCTCCTTGTCCTAATGCACTTTTTGGCAAAGTTTGAGGGGATTTAAGTGGCTTATTTTTTTGTTGTAATAAATTGAATTTTATAGCCATAAGGGTGATATAATTTTCTGCATACAAGTGTTTACAACAACCTTATCTTTTATGCTAAGAGTATTGGTTTTTTATCTTGAGTTTAGCTAGTCAATTACTAGTCTTTCTCTTGCATTTTCTACTTGATGTTTAGCATTTATTGAGAATATTATATTATCTTTTTTTTTCTGATATATATTTTCATATATTTCTGCAAATTAGGGACAACAATATTAACTTTCTGATCCAACTAACATATATTGTTGCAAGGTGTGTTTTCTTGTGTCTCAGGCATGTACAGTCATCCAAAAAATCACTATACATGTGAGGCATCCTTTACTTAACTTACAAAGAATCTCTTCCTACCATTCATTCCATTTAGACTTGACCTATAGGGGCTTCATTTTCATCTCCATCTCCATCTCAATTCCCCTAGGGTCATCGAGATCACCTCCCTAGAGTGACCTAGTCACCCTTGAAGTGCGGGACCTACATCGAGGTGACATTGGGTGTAGTATTCCCAAGTTATAGCACTCATTCCGTGGTTGGGTTGGGATTTTCCCAACCTATAACTTGCACTATAACATTTTGGCATCGTTTCTGAGGAGGATTTTGAATCCTCTCCGTACCCTAATGACACTTTTGTAAGTTATTCCAAAGACTTTCCCTTAGCTTACCTGGCGAGTCCACCCAAGGGAAGTTCCCTTTCCACCCTTCTTGATGAGCTCATTTTGAAGCTCATCTGGCTACTCCACCTTCCCAAAAACCACTTTTTTCCCCCTTTCTATCCTTTGATGAGCATTAGTCTCATCTGGGGACTCCATTGAGGCTCTACCCTAAGTGATGGAACCATGGCCTCATGGGATTTACCATGGGTGTTCCATAATGTTTATCCTTCTCTTGATGTTCAAAATGTCCCTGGATATCCAAATCATTTTACAACAGATTGGAGAGAAAATTTCCCCAAATTTGATGGTGATCTGGCTCTAGCAATCACCCACGTGGCTAATTATATGAAGTATGTTTCAATCCTAGATATGCTACATGAGGATGTGTTAATGAAAATTTTTGTATCTTCATTGGAATCAAGTCAAAAGTATTGGCTCACACACTTATGTGATCCAAAGAGTATCCCTTCTTCTACAAAAATCATTGAATAATTTCTCAGGAATTATCGGTCAGCTACTTAGAGTTTGGAAGATGCTTTTCAAGAGATCAAACACATTCTTTGCAGAGAAGGTTTTCCGATCAATGATGTGATCCGAATTTTATGAGAAGAACAAAATGAAAATGGATTATTAAAATATGCTTAACACAGAATAAAAAAGATACAATAAAACTAGTTTTCTATTCAATAAGGAAATAAGCTGAAACTGTAAAATGGAGCGGAAAACAAGCTGGCTAGAATGGTGGAGGCTTATCTCTGAGAAGAGATGTGACGGTTGTGCTCATTCACAAGAAGATGATTACAATGAGGCTCTGAAGGCATTTTTACAATAAAAAGAAATGTCAAAAACCCTAGACATCCAAAAACCTAACCCTAGGAGATGAAGTGCCAAAAGTTGTGTGGGCCCCATTTAGGTAAGTTAGTACATCAACTTCCCAGGGTCGTAAGTTTTGCATACGATCTCCATTTTAGGTGCACGATAGCCTGTTGGAAATGTATCGTCGAGGATATTCATTTTGGGGGCTCAATAAGATCCTTCATCCATCATTGAGAATCTCTATCCCGAAAAACCTTCATTTAGGCCCTCAAAATGGCCCCAGAAGTTAAAAACTGCTAAAAATTGTAAATTGCCAGAAAATGTTTTTGAGCGAGTTGGACAAGGTGGTTGGCCACCGATATCCACCTAGATCATGATGAGACAATAGATGAAGAAGTTCTCAAAGAATATACTCATGAAAAAAATCTTGAAGAAGATCCTGATAAAGAAATTTCGGATGAGACATTTGATGAAGAAGAAGTGCTCATATCTACCCTTCCATTTGATGAAGACATCCAAGCCTTTGTTCCTCCCGCACATCAAGAAAAGAACATGATAAGTGATAATCCTTTTGAAGATCTTGATGATGCCTTATTTTGTGACTTTGGAAGTGAAGAGTTGTTATAGGAACCCTTGGATGCAACAGATCTTTCTAAAAAAGGGAACATGAAGCACTCTGCATTCAGAATCAAGCCTCGTGTGATGAAGAGACATTGGAGGAGCATGCCCATGAAGAGAAAAAATAATCTTGATGAAGCGCAACATGTTGAGGCATGATTTTCTTTGCTCTTGCTTGATGAGGATGAGTTTTTTCAAACTTGTCTTCATCCTGCACACAAATATGAAGAAATGATTAGCCTCAATGATACAAATGATCTTGTGCAGGACCCCTTCGACATGGTCAATCTACACATTGATGATTTCATATAGGTTGGGAGACATAGATCAGATGTGAGTTGCTTCAATTATGATAGAGATCCAATTTATGAAATTGAGGGTAGCTCTCAAGCAAAGGGGGTTGATTTTTCATCATCAGAGGAATGGTCCTCATATATATATGATTCATATGTTTGGCATCTTGGTGATGATATGGTTACATATTTGTTCCACCCCTTCGAGGATGACTTGTCACAATATACTTAGAGTGATCTTTAGTCATCTTTTGGTGCATACCCTTTTGAGGATGCAGATTTGTTTTATGAGGACTTCCAACCATTGTGCTCATATTTTAAGGAATACCAAGATGTGGCCACCTTAGAGCAGTTAGAGGTTCATTCTTCAAAGAAAAAATATTTTCACCTTGAAGATTTCCATGGAGATTCACAGGGGAAGAGGCAATGTTTTTCTACACCTGGGATTGTTCCTTACCGCTTACCCTCCTCTCCAAAGGACCATACAGTATTCTTCTAATCTCTCATTTATTCTCAATCCTCGATGAGCAGTGATATTCTAAGTGAATATGAAGACAAGTCATCATCTATGTATAGTATCCCCCTTCAGAGATGGATTGATCACTCTTGTGGCTACACTTTCAGGCTGGATGATCAAGCTGATGGTTTCTCTTTCTAGCAGGATTTCCTCCCTCCCACCCTTCTTCATGATTTTTATTTCATGATCAATTATATGTATTTTTATACTCATGATTATTATATGCTTGACTTATCTTTGTTGTTTTACACGATTAAACAAAGGGGAGATACTTTGATGAAATGATTAACTGGTTGCACTGGTTGTATGACTTCACCTGACATCATCCATCATGTGATATTTAGGGCCCCAAGGCCCCATGTAAGTAGGTAAGTCATTTTTATTCCCTCCATTTTCATATTGATTGATCATATTAGTTTAGATGCATTTCATTTTCATTTTTCTCTACTTGCATATTGATTTCATTCTTAGTTTTGAATTTTAAAAAAAATGTCAAAACTTTATTTTTCTAGCTTAGTTGATTTGTGTTATGGTCATATGAGAACAAGGATGAGTAGGTCATATTTCACTTGACAGTTTGATGTTTACCTACAAGCATAGGTCTACCATGAGATGTTGTGGTTCTCATGCACTCTACAATGAGCACATGTCCCCAAGTAGGAGCCACATGTTATCCCCATTTTGTGGATAACTAAGGAGATGATATCTCTAGGCCCTCAAGTTGCAGATATGGAGTGTCAAGAGACTAAATGACCAGCAATACCCTTTACATAGATGGAAAACCCACTCACCACCACAGATGGTCACATATTTACAAATGGCATCCACCACACTAATTGGCTTCCAGAAGGCAGTGGGCCTTGCTCCATGAGGTACAAGTGAGTAATATTGTGAGCATCATTTGAATATTTAAGCCATTTGATTATGGTTTATATTATATTTCTCTAGATTTCATGATATGTGCTTGGAAATTATGCCTTTTACCTTGCTTCACCTTGGTGGTTGACATTGTTCCCTAGTAAGTGGTCTTCTTTGGGAATGGGTTTTCTTCTAGGAAATCCCTTAATTATCCATCGTACTGTTCTCGACCATACTTACCATTTTCCATTATTATTCCTCTATGTTTTATTATCTCTTGGGGTTTTAGGGTGCATTGACCCAAGAATGGGTTGTCCTTCATTCTATGGGAGGAAGGGGATAAAGGCCCGGAGGGATTGGTGTTGGGTAAAAGATAAAAGCCATTTATGAACCTTCTAGATGCTTCACCCAACGATCACCCAAGAAAGAAATAAAACACTTATCTTTGAATAAAAGGGGACCCATAATATAATAAATAAATGCTTGAAATGTAGATTGAAGGATGGGATGTCTCATCACAAGTCGACCTATCATGTCCATGAATATATAGTGGTATGACATTGTCATTATCTGGTCACCAAACTAGGGAAATAACTCTCAGTTGCATGGTTGAGAGAAAGGGGGTCTCATCACAAGCCAACCTTCTCATATCCATTAGGTGTTTGTGGGTGACATTGCCACCACCTAGTCACCACACCAAAGTAGTGACCTTCAATCTCTCCTTATTCTATTATGAAAGAAAATATAAAGAAATAAATATAAAAGGCAAATGATGGGCTTGGAAAAAGTGCATTGCAGACGAAGGTATCACACACCCTTTACAAAGGCACCCATGAATTAGACATTACGACCCCTAGTATGTCATGATCCCTATGCCCATTGAGTCTTGACCCCATCCACCCCATACACCTTACATGGCTTAGAGAGGTACCTATTAGAGGCTCTCCTTGACCTAGGGAAAGATCTGCCCAATAGGACACCTCGTCAACCCTCCCATACTTAAGATTCACAAGTCGCATAGTTTCTTTGAGTTGTTAATTGTTTGATATAGTAATATTTGATGCATATTATTAGATGGATTATTTATTGATTGTATCCACTTATCATGATGTTATGATTTGAGATTCTTGGGGGGCATGTTCATTTATGTTCATTTATGCTATATGAAAAAGAGATGACTTGGATGCCCTTTATGATGACTTGGATGACCTATCCCACCCATTGCTTTCCAAACAATTTTCCCAGGAGGGGGAAAATGCCCCACTTTTGAGCATGACTTCATGATATTGGGGACTAGGGCTTGGTGGTGAGGTGCCACTCATTTTCACTTGGAAGTTTTGAGGAGAAGAGAGTCTTCGCCATGATGAGATCACCTAGATTCTTGACACATGGCCTTGGGAGGCCTTTCCATTCTTCTCCAACACCAACGACCTCCTCAAAGTGGAAAAATGTCCTCTAAAGAGGTGATGTCCTCCTAGATTAGGGTTTAATTTGTGCAAAAGATGAAATTTTAAGTTAATTGTTTAATATTATTGTGTTTATGGGGCAAGATTAGGGTTGTTGAACCCTAATCTTGTGTTTTAGTCCTTATTTTGTGGAAAAGATATGTTAACTAATTTTTGTATAAATAGAGATCATAAGATCTCATTTTAAACATAACTCTCTATTACACATGAAATTTTCACACCTAGGTACCTCGCCCTAAGTGTCGTACAGTGTCATATAAGCGTTTCATACACCTTGACACCATGGAATAATCTATGTCACAATCTATGTCACAATCCCTAGTCAATGTGGAGGAGGGATATATTACATGAAGGCCAAAATACCAAGTACACATGAATTATTATTAATATTCATGGAAAAGAAATTGATTAAGTGTGAGAATCAAGTGCACATGAATTACTATTAATATTCATGAAAAAGAACATAATTAAGTGTGAGAATCCACCTCACATTGGGTTTCCTATTTTTTAGGGAAGGTGGAGGATCTCATGGATGGTTCAAATATTTTCTCCTTAAAATCCTTGAGAGATATTTCCTCCCCAAAATCCTTAAGAGATACTTCTCCATAAATATCTTAGAGATCCCTTTCTTAGTGGATCTAATGAGAGATCCTCTTCATGGTGGTTAAGTCTCCAAATCTTATATAATGAGGGATTTTCATGAAGGAAAGGGGGAGAGAGGAGTTTAGAGATACCAAACTTATGATCTCATGAGAAGTGGAGGAGAATAATCAGTGAAAGTATTTTCATTCTGATCGTGGAGATTTTGAGCAAGGGTTGGACAAGGAGAGCTTGATGAAGTTGTTGCACTCACTTCTATGGTTGTAAGTTTTCTTCATTGTTGTTCTCATTAATACAATCAATGCTTGGCCTATTTCTTTCAAAATTGTACTTGTTCCATATAAGTTTGTTTGCAGTAGATGGATCTATGTTTTAGCTAATCTCAGTAGAGTAGGAAGTCTTTTGTACTTTTGTTTGTCTTGCAGGACCTACCAAGGAGCTCAAGATCGAAGCTCATCTTGGATCTTGCAGGGACAAACGATGTTCATAAGGTACACACCTTCTATTAAGAACCAAATACCTGAATACAAAATATCACAATAGATCCAAAGATATCTGAATACAATCACCACACAAGATCTATGAAACCATATAGAAAACTACAACTTTATTATAGAAACCCTTAGGGTAGGGCAACACCATACAATGGATCCTATTATGGAAGGGATCCTCTCCTGTTCACTTGCCTTTTCGAGGGGGCATCCTCCTAATGAGCTTCAGCTCCAAATACAATACTTCTCTTCATGTCTCATTACATTGCTTGAATCCCTTTATATAGTGCTACCATCACCTAAGAACATTCTAGAGGAGGAATCTTCTAGAAGTAGAACCTTCTAAGAAGTCCTCTTACATTTATTATATCTAACTACCATAGTGGGCCTTATTTAATAATAT
>JASDQU010307422.1:157300-170885 GCA_032191745.1 Picea mariana | reverse complement strand
TTGAGAATTGTTTCTACTTCAACCTTAATGGTTGTTGCTTTGCTAGGATTGACCAGATGAAGCTTCTACCGAACTGACTTAGCGTCTGGATAAGTCATTATTTCATGTTCGACAATTTTTGGATCGATGTCTGGCATTTCCTCATAAGACTAGGCAAAGACGTCATAGAATTATTTAAATAAATCTGTGTAGATTTGAATCTCTTCGGGGGAATAGTCGGCTCCGACAAAAATATTCTCCATGATGCCAGGGGTTCTGGAGATATTTATGGGTATGGTTTCAGCAATGGTTTCCATATTACCTTCGGCTTAAACATCATGTGTAGCCAAAGGATTGATAGGAAAAGACCTATCTCCAGTCATAGTCAAAGTGAATTCCCCTGTTTCGATTTTACTTAGCTCTGGGAGGAAGTAAGATCTGTGATGGAGATCATCCCAGGGTTTGTCTGGACTAGTCATTGCTTCAATAATTTCTTTGTCTGAGGGCAATACTAAGTCTAAAGAATCTATATCATCGAGGGAACCTTGAGCCCAAATAGGCTGCAGAATCGGATCTAACTCTTGTGCGAGAGTCGGATCAGGGTCGGCAGAAGCTTGATGAACTAAAGAGTAGGAAATTCTATTGTGGACAAGGGCATGGACATACCATGATGCCCTGTCCCTGCCATCGTGGCCGATGGGGAAGGAATAATCCACGGATCATTGAAGTAAGTTGTGCGAAACGACAAAACTTGGAAAACCTCAACCTTATGGTGGTCTGATATGAACTTAACATCGCCCTGAGGAGGTTGGTAATTGAACATACCCATCAAATGTGGGCACAAGCCAACCCCTATGTTGACAATGTCAGGCTAAGGGTTATCAATCATTGGGACCGTGGATTCCCCCAATGAAGCATCAGAACGAGAGAAAGATAATTGATCAGTGGTCACGAACCGACCCTCGTGTGGAAAAAAAAAGACCCAGAAAACCGTTGCGACCACTACTTGCATGGCATAGGTCCAACTCCTTCCTAACAATAGATTGTAGTCGAGCGACGCATCAACTACTTCAACCTCGACACACACGGTTTCCCCCCCTAACTACATGGGGAAAGAAGGGATGATGCCATGTGGTCAGAATGAATGACCATCGAATGCTGTGAGAAGAGTAGGTGATGAAGACAAAGTGGGCTAGCTAATGGCCTTCCAACATGCCAAATACATTACGCATGTCGAGGCACCCTCATCAACCACCGCATGAAAAATGTTCCATGTAAAATTTTTCGTGGAATAAGCCACTACTATCTGGAACGCTACGTGGTAAGGAAGATGAGGTTTTAAGTCGATCGTATCAAGCATGATTGTACCCAGGTTAAAAGTATCGACAGGTCCTAAGGAAGATAACAGATCCTTTCTCTAGGAAGGGTAGCTCTGGAGGACCTCCAAAGCCGACATCGCACAAGGAGTTTGAGACAAATTCTCCACCACATAGTAGTTCTGGGCAGCCCTTTCATTTGGGTTATGAAAAGTTTTTTTGAACGCACCTTTTGGGATGTGTGTCATGGTTTCTCCCAATGTCTTCTCAATCTGAAGGGGAAGAGATGGGATTTTAGCTTCTTTGCCTTTCTCAGAGGTACCTATCTTACTGTAGTCATGTGCTCTAGTCGATATATAGGCATCACCTTTCATCATATACACATTCGCGGATGCAGGATTATTCGCAGACGAAGGGGATCCTTGACTACCCCCATTCATGCTTATAGAGGCTTGGGTTAGATTTTTCCCATGTTGAAATGGGTTGGTTAACACGACAGACTACTGCTGTGACAATAACTTTTGGGCCTCTGCAAGCTGAGGGCGTTGATGAGTCGGGTGGTCTTCCGCGCACTGATTACACAAATACCTCAACTTCCTTTTTTTATTGTTGCCTCCAAAAACATTATTAGTGGGTTTCTTATCCATCTTACCCCTCTTACGTTGTTTCTTCTTTCCATCAGGCTGTTGGGTGGCCTTTGGATTTTTCAATTGCACGTTGTGTACATCCAACGTTTGGGTAGGGGGAGCAACCAGAAAAGTTGTCTGGTTGGCTTCTATGTGCTATATGGACAATTGTTGCAATTATTTTGTCATTTGTTCAGCGGGCTTTGTGTGTGCTGAACCAACAATACCATCAGCATGTGGTCCATCTCTCTGTATGGTTTTATCAAGTATTGATCGTGGTTCATCTGGCAAGATCTCGTATAGTAGACTGGACTAAGAATAGATTAGCTCAAGTTTATGAGCTCTCATGATTGCATCTTCTTTGGAAAACACTCCTGATGTTGCGACGTATTTGGATAACTGTGGGACCAAATAATTAAGGAACCACTCAAGCAAGAATGTTGGTGGGACTAGCACCTTAATCAAACTTTTTCAACGTCTCCATTCTCAAATGTGATCAGAGATATGGTCCACCTTTGTCTATTCAAAATTGGCCAACAATTTTGTGCCAACATCGTATCTCATAGGTAATTGGAAATGGTTTAGGAAATCCATAGCCAATTCGCCGAAGGAAGAGTATCTTGAGCGGTCGAGCTCAATGTACCATTTCACAGCACTCCCAATGAGATTACGTTGAAACAATCACAACTGTGTGAAGTCATCTTTCAACGAATTAGATGAGAACCAAAGGTGAAAAGTAGTCACATGATCTCCTAGATCTTCGTTAGGCTTGGCTTCGAACTTTGGTATGTTTGAGGGAAACTTTGTCGGCATATAGGGCCAATGTGGATTGTGACAGATAGGGTCATTCAACAACCTTGTTAAGTCTGGCAAGTGCAAGGTTTCCAGGAAAGGTAGTTTGGGTTGCTGGTGATAACCATGGAAAAAGGGTCTTGGAGTTTGACTGGCACCAGGTTTCTAGGAAACGTTGGGTTTCTGGCCTGGGTTCTGGTAAAAACCATGGCCATGACCAGTGTATGGAATCTACATTTGAGGAGACATCATCGGCTGATTCTCGAAATAGGACGTAGATGGTTGGGTGTGCATTATATTCGAAGGACTTTGGGAAGGGTTACCCCATGCCGATCTCATGTGAATAGGTACTGCACCTTGCCCAGGGTTCCATTGGTTGTGAAAAGAGTTGCCCGTGATTGACATTCCTGATGAGGAAACTGATACCTACCAAGAATTCAAAGGTCCTGATGTGGAAGAAGTTCTCGGGTTTGCCCCCTGTGTAGGAATAGTACCCTGCATAGGATTACGTTGTCTGTAACTGGGGTTGCCCCCAGTCAAGAAAGAAGCTGACGAGAAAGAATTGTTACCAAACACACTGAACAAAGAAAATGGTGTCGAACCTAACAACATATTATGAGAAGCTGGTCCTTGACTCCCTCCTCCAAATGAACTATGGTGTGCGTGTGGCCTGACAGATTGTTGGTGGGCACCAGCGAGCGAAGGGGACGAAGGCAGTATATTACCTTCCTGGTAAGGGAAAGCATTAAAAGGAGTTGAAGTGCCCCCAATGGTTCCTTGCAGAGGAGCATTACAGCTCCCTGCCCCAAGAACTAAAGTATTTAAAGTGGAGTAAGAGAGTACAGGGCTTGTACCTAAGTTAGGCATCACGTATGAGAACGGAGGGCTTGTCGCACTCTGTGTGAAAGGAGCAGTGGCCACCACCAAAGACAGGATTGAACCACTGCCCGAGGTAGAGGCATTCGAGACCATGGTGGCTCAAACTGGATATGATGGGTTAGGAGGTGGAACACCCCCTGTGGTGACAGGTGTAGTGGGAATAGGAGAATTCCCTGAAGAAGTGGCAGTGTTTGTTTCCATTACTGCGTGCAACACTGTCTGGCACTCGTAAGGATAAATCTATACGATGATGGGCACCAAAAATCAGTGGTTGGATTTTTGGATGGACCAAGATCTTCTTCTCCAAGGTTTAAAATGGTTGTTTCCTCTAGATGTTGGTCGGGCACAGTTTCCTATGACGCGGTCGCTTCAAAAGACCCTTGTTGGTCTAGCTTTCTCCTTAGCGGTGGCAAAGGTGGCTCTAGTGTAACCGGTGTTAGGCAAAGAAGCGTTCGTGATCAGCAGAGCTCGTGATCCTCCACTGTGTGAGAATATCAAAGACACACTAGGGATTTCTATTCATTCAAAAACAACACACACTAGAAAAAGTCCCTACAAGATAAAACAAGGAAACACTAAACTAGTTGGAAGAACAATTACAACAACCAACACTAGAGCAGCTTACCAGTGCAATTGCAACTCGAAAACGGAAGCACCCTCTGGGTATACTCTACAAAGCGTGGCCCGATGTCTATCCTAGGTACCGCGGTATACCCCCACAGTCACCTGTGTATGTCTCTAAAAAGATAGGAAACTAGGTTGCCAGCGCTCGAATAGTCACCAGGCGGGTACAGTCGATAGTCGGGTAGACCAAAATGAGCAGGATATCGAGCCCAAAACCTATCAAGGGTATAGAAATCAAGTGGTCCAAAAGACAACTGAGGACCTCAAACGGATTTGAGACCCACGAAGCTCCGTGGAAAATGCAATCGACAGAATCCCAAGACAAGCCCTCTATATGTGTTCTCCACTACGATTGGTCCGGCTTTGGAGGGGTTATCTCCACTACCTTTCCACACACGACCTCGTGTTTATCCCCTGTGTTAGAGGAGGGTCCCGAATAACTTTCACGATACTGGACTTTTAACACTCCCTAGCACAGACTCTTATGTATGTATTGCAGCCTTGAAGAGTTTCCTCTCCAACCTAAATCAAGGCTCTAGCCTAGAATAGTTGATGGACCCTACAAACATAAAGTCTAGTGATTTTAATTAATTGTTAATTTTTATGTCTTGTATTAATTCAAAGGTTATGAAAATGAAACTAGTGACGTTTTGAGAGACGAAAGAAAAGATAAACAGAAAGCTGTAAACAAAATAACTTCTTCTTGACACAATTCTTAATCAACTTTTCAAACTGAAAAAATTTCTCTAAGATCTTTGAACAACAAACTCAAAACAGTGTTTCACTCAACTACGAGCTACTTATTTTCCTAAGTAAACAACCAAGAACTTATGAAAGAAAAACTTTTCCTGGTTACTTATGCAAACCAACAACTACTTAACCAAATCAAGGAAAAAAAAAATNAACCAAGAACTTATGAAAGAAAAACTTTTCCTGGTTACTTATGCAAACCAACAACTACTTAACCAAATCAAGGAAAAAAAATAAAAAAAATAATGCTCGCAAAGAAAAAAGGAAAAATGACAACAAGTAAAGATCAAGAAAAACTTTTGGTCTAATTGTAGATCATAAATAGTTACTAACAATAACACACAAGGTGATGAAAGTAGACTCTCCCACTTGTCTAAGAACCCTATAAAAGAAAATAAAATTGAGGAAATTTTTTTACTGAAAAAGAAAGCTATTGTTGTGATCAGACCTAAGTTGTCGATTGCTATGATAGAGACCAAGAAAAAAGAAACTCTTGACAAGGAAAAGGATGAATGCCTCTCCTTAAAAAAAATTGTTTATCAACAGACACGCAGCTGACAATTCAACAGCAAGTGTGTGCATGCGATCTGTAAAAGGTCAGGACGTGTGTACACGTATGCATACCTTATGCAGGCCCCATGTACCTCTGCAACTTTTCACAAATGAAAAAACAAGCAATCAAACACTTTCAGAGACTATTGGTATTGAGAACCAAAATTTCTTGAAGACTCAGAAACTTACTTTGATAGAAAGAATAAAATAATTCGTGGAAAATTTCCTAGATCAAAAACAATCTGAGGTGAAACCTAATCTATGAACTACAAAAAACAGAGACCAAAATGAGTTCCAGAAAACCCCTGAGAAGGATCACTTCTGACAAGGGAGAGGATGACTGCCTCTCTAAAATAAATTTTCTAAAATCATACACGTGACTGACACTTCATCAGCTAGCATGTGCACATGGGCTGTGTGAAGGTAGGGCGCGGGTACACGCATGTAGGCCTTGTTCAGGACGCGTGTACCTTTGTTAATCCTGTAAAAAAAAAATGAAGCTAATTAAAGAAAGCAGGAAGAACTGGTATGGAAGACCAGAATCCCTGCTAGCTCAGACTTTTGCATAAACTCTAAAAACAAGTAATGGAACAAATTTAAAAAAATACCCAAAAAGGACTCCCAGAAAACCCTAGAGATCCCCAGTATGGTCACCAATTCTGTTTTGGGTGGGAATCCCTCCTACGGACTTAGCATTTAAGGGCTCTAGTCATGCATGCAGAAAATGACCATTTCAACGGCCTCTACTCTTTCCTATTCTCCCAACACAAAACCCCACATTCATGCAATACAAAGGTGTAAATGAGATTCGGTAACTCTAGCTTAAGTCCTTCGTTTGATGTTGATCCCTTTTCTTTCACTCGCTCTTTGATTGCAAGCCTCCTCCCAAAGCTGACCTACATTCACACATGAACAAACAAAAAGCTGCAAACATTCATTTCATATACTAATTGTTGGGTTAGTTGTGACAATATCATAAAATAAACATTCAACTTGAACACATGATATGGCGGGACGGGAAAAGTATTCCTTTTTGTATTAATCTTCACAAGAGTAAACTTACAATATGTGGTCAGCACTGCTCCTCAAAAATGGTCCTGGGCTCCTCTTCAACTATCCTCCAACTGCTTTTCTCTATATTTGTCTTTGCAAAAGGAAGGCTAAAGGTTGGGACAAGGGGAGTGCTCAATTGGGTATAGTTTATTTACTATGATTTTCCTCCTTTCAAATGGGAACCTAACCCCTTCTTTTATATGCTACAAGGAGCTAGGTATTTGGTCGAATGACCGGCCATGCATGGCTGAAAGGTTTAGTTAACTTACCCAAGGATGTGAGTTCCTTCAGCAACTTTCCTTTTTTTGTGCTTTTGTAGGTACACGCGAGATATAGTGAGCCAGCTAGAGTGTACACGCGGGCTATAGTGGAGCAGTGCATGTGGGCCTTTAAAAAGGGTGTTTTTAAGAAGAGTTGTTCAGTACTGGCTTGGCAAAGAAGGCATATGAGATGGCCTGATGTCAGGTAAGCATGTCTGGTGCAAATTAGGGTTATAACAGATATTAGGGTTATAACACATCCAGGATAAATCAATTTTTTTAGAGTTAAAGTAATGAAGGATGGCAAAAATATTTTGCTTCATTATGTCCAAAGGTATCTTGCTCCTTTTTGGTCATGTCCAACCATAACCCAGGAAGAGAAAAGAGTTTAATACAAGAGGAATTATTTTATCTTATACAAGTGTTTGGATCAACCTTATCTATGTAAAGATTTCAGTGGTTAATGAAGTCATTAGTTCATGTGTATCATTCTCTTTTGTTTATCATTTCTAATTCTCCATATTGAACACATTATTACTATTATATGATTATATGGTTCTATGTATGTGTTGAGAGGGTTTATCTATTTTTATAGTTCAATATTCACCACATGTGTGCTTAAAATCCTTTAAATTTGGTTCAGAAAGGATTTCTAAGTTCAAGAATTCTTCTTCTATTGGTTAATTATATCAAAGAACAAATTGCTCTTTTATGGGTATCAATATTGTTGCAATTTTTCTTCTTCAACATATACCCTACTCTAACTTGGCTCAACTAGTGATTTTGTTTACCTGATCTGCTGCACATAAAAAAGAGATCTTGACATCTTATCCTTTAAGTCCCTTTAAGATTAAGAGTGTGATCCTCCCAACTCTTAAAATTATTTTTCTTTTAAACTTTTCAAATAAGATGTGCTAGGATTTTTCCTAAAGCAGTCTAGGGAAAACTTATAGTGCTAACATCTTTTGGCGTCGTTGTCAAGGAAAAAATGATGATATTTTCCCTGGGTAGAATGACATGATACAAATATAGTTGTAGATGGTGAAACTATAAATAGGCACAATTGACTACATATATTTTCACCTGGTGACTCCACATTAGACACTCTAGATCCAAAGAGAAAGGGGACTAGAGCCCATCTAGAATCCCCCAATGTGCCTATTGTTTCAGATCCTAAGAAGATTCTCAAACAGTCCAAATCTCTTAAAACATTAGGGTCTGAAAAATTGTTTCGTTTATCACCTGCTAAAGGATATACCTCGGGGAAAGATGAATTTTTTGAACCATAGTATTTTTACACACCCTGTCCTAAGAGTATAATTAAATTTGAGTAAATATTTGAATTCCCTAAAGAGACAGAGTACCTTCCTTTGGAAAAAATCTTAATCCTTGAAGAAGTTCAAGAAGAGAAACCTAATCTTAACCTCCAAGTTAATATCCTTGTTGTTGAAAAACTTGTTGAAGACATTCTCCAGTCCTCTCTTAAGATTCAATTCGTGAATATTTCTAATCTCTCATCACCTCAATCACCACAGTCCTTACATACAAATCAACCTTTAGTTGGTCAAACAATGGCTGGTGCAGCACCTCCCAACCCAATGGATGTTATCAAGGATGCAAAATATGCACCTTTGCTATTTCCAAATAATCTTCATTCTCTCCCAACAACTGATTACATGAAGTACCTTCCAAGGTTTGACAATGAAGGGGAAACAACTGCAGAACATCATTTAACTGTTTTTTATTCCTTTGTTGATAATTTCCAAGTGGATTATGATGATGTGTGGATGAGGCTTCTTGTTCAAATTTTAGATGGAGAAGTGAGGAAGTGGTTCAGAAACCTTAGAGAAAACTCTATTACCACTATCACAGACCTTGATTCCACTTACTTGAGAAAGTGGGGAGACAAGAAAGATGATTTGTATTACATGACAAAATTCAGTAATCTTCGAAGAAAGAATGGTGAATCTGTCTTTGAATTTTCTTAGAGATTCAATCGAATGTATCAGAAAATACCAGATGATATCAGACCAGTTGAAAGGTTATCAAAATTCACTTAAGCTAATTCTTTTGATGCTAATTTTTGTTTTCTTCTTAGGGAAAGAAGATCAACCACTCTGGTTGATATGCAAGATTTATCTCTTGAAGTTGAATCCAATATTCTAGCATCTCAACAACTGAAGAAGAGATCGTATAAGGGAAATTTAAAAGAAGAATATAAGTCTTCTCCATCAAATACTAAAAATCAGAAGGTTTCCTTGGAGGAAATGGTAAGAAAGATGGAAGAAATGTCATATGAACTTCCCAAACTCAGATTGGAGAAGCAGAAATGGAATTCACCGCAAGAAGGAAATCAGAACACAAATCCATACAGAAGGCCTTATAACCCTCAAATCATGCAGAGGGATAAGAAGAATAATGATGATAAGAAAATTCAGACCCCTCTGCAAAATAATTACATCGAGGAAAATCTGGAAGCTGAACATACAGATGAAGATCTGTATATTCATTTGTTTGGAGATGAAATTGCTCTCAGTCACCTAACACAAAATGAATATGAAGATTCATTGAGTTCACGGGCTAGGGGAAGTCCAGATACTATGCTTTGTAATACAAAACAGTAAGGGTACAATCTTAGATCCAAATCTACCCCTTAGAAAGAAAAATATGTTCCTCAAAAAGACAAATCTGCGCCTCACAAGGAGAAGCCTGTTGTTCCAGCAGTATAGACAGATAACAAGAATTCTGAAAAAAAAGACAAGTACAACCTGCTATGAAGATATCAACCCCAAAATCAGAAAGGTTAGTCTCTCTTTTTAGCTTAGAACATGAGATCAGTAAGATCAAAATCCCTATTCTTCTAACTGAATTTGTTAAAACTAATTCTTATAGGAATCATATTTTGAAATGGTTGCAACCTTCTTCTACTACATACTCTTCTACTGATGTGATTAATCTCTAGGATGAAAAATGTACTATTGTTTTAGGGCCTATTTTAGAAGAAAGGGATTATTCCACTCCTACTTTTTATGTCTCATTGAATGTTTATGACAAAATCTTTCACAACTTTTTGTTAGATTCTAGAGCCTCTCATAATATTATGCCAAAGGTTGTCATGGAATAACTTGGGTTAGAAATTACTAAGGAATACAATGATCTTTTTTCTTTTGATTCCAAAAAATTGAAATTCCTAGGGGTTATCAAAGACCTTCTTGTTTCATTATCTCAAATCCTAGCGAAAAGTTTAGTCATGGATATAGTTGTGGTTCATATCCCTCCTAGGTTTGGTATGCTATTGTCTAGATCTTGGTGTAAGAAGCTTCAGGGATCTCTTCAAATGGATCTTTCTTATGACACTATACCTGTTTTTGGAGGAGAATTTATGATACTTTATCGTGAAGCACAGTTGGCATACATTATCAGTGATAGTGATCATTCTATAAATCTTCCTATTTATGCAGTTGATGTGGAATTGGGATATTATATTTTTCATATTGACAATGTTGTCCAACATTCTTTGCCTTTGAAAAAATCAACTGTTGTCCCATATCTACTGAAAATAAAAATACGCTTTGTAAATTGTACTTTGATGGAGCCTCATCAAAAGAAGGTGGAGGGGCCAGCATAATGTTGATTTCTCTTGCAAATAAAATCATTACAATATCCTACAAGCTAGAATTTGAGACTACAAATAATATTGTAGAGTACGAGGCACTGTTGTTGGGTCTCAGGGCAACCAAAGAACTAAAAATTTAGCATTTAAAGGTTCATGAAGATTCAAAACTCATTGTATAACAGGTCAGAAATGTGTATCAGATGAAGAATATCCAGTTGAAAGACTACATAAATGAGGTATGGGATGTTGTTGAATCCTTTTTTCTATCTTTTAATATTGTACATGTCCCTAGAAATCATAATGAGCAGGTTCACTCATTGGTTGTGGCAGCAAGCACCTTCAAACCTCTTTTACCCCCAAAACTAAAATATGAAATAGAGTTTAGATACATGCCTTCTATTCCATACAATGTCAAATATTGGAGAGTGTTTGAAGAGGATTCTAAAATTAAGAGATTCATTGAAGTTGTTAATGATTTCTCTTCCATTCATATTGATCAAGATGAAGATGTGGAGGAGGAAAAAAAAAATTTGAAATTTCAGAACATGATTGTTGGACATAAAATTTTGCAATTCCAAACAAATCATATCCCAAAAGGTATAGTGCCTCTTGAAAGGATATTTGATCAAAATGATGTCCCTGTGAAGACCCTTAATCCAGAAAAAGAAGCATATGTAATTGATTGCAATCTTGGGACTGCTGCAAATCCTAAACATGTTAAATTATCAAAATTTCTGTCAGGGAAATACAGAGCTAAATATGAGAAAATGTTTAAGGGTTTTACTGATATTTTTGCATGCAATTATGAAAATCTTAGGACTTTTGATGAAACTATTTTGCAGCGTAAGATACCTTTAAAAGAAAATGCGAATCTTGTTGGAAAACTAAGAGGAGTGGGGGGGGGTGAATTAGTTGTTATTGTGGTTAAACAATTATGCCCATTTTAAACTCTTTATAGAACACTCAATGACGATCACAATAAAGCAAGGAAGTAAGCAATATAATATTCAACATCAATCACACATATGAAATATACAGAGACAGATATTTCCTAAGAAAACACATAAAGGGAAAAACCTCTTCTTCTTGATATGATGAGTAATATTTATTTTCTATACATTATCATTCTTATGAGATCCAACTCTTCTTGAGGCTACAACGTTTGTTTTACAAGAAACAACTTGCTGAGAGAACCAACTCTCTGGTTTCTCTAGCACCCACTAGAAGGAAGCACCAACTCCCTAAGTGTTACAACACCGACTGGATGGAAGCACCAACTTCCATTCACATAGGCATCAACCTGTATAACAAAGAACACTAGTTCTCCCTTGCACCACCCTGCCACCCTGGATTTTCTAGCTACAACCAGATGGAAGCTACAAATCCCTGTGTTCAAGAACACACTTAAAACTTTGAGGACACTAGTCCTCCCTAGCACCTCCCTACCACCCTAAAATATAAATCTTTGTTTTTCTTGAATTTATCACAGTGATACAACATTTATCTATGGCTTACGAGTCTCATCATTGTTCTGTTGCACTGCTCTTCTATGTTGGATTACTGAGAGGGGGGTTGAATCAGTAATAGCATAATTATAATCCTTTTTCTTCAAATGTTATATCAATGTAGAATTATTATCCAATAATGAGCAATAAGAATTAAACAATCACACACATACACAGTAGACTAGTGTTTTACGTGGAAACCCAAGTCGGGAGAAAACCACAGAATTCTTTTTATTATATTTCTTAAAGAATTACATTCATTGGAAGCACCAACTTCCTTTGTTTTCCAGCTGCAACTGGAAGGAGGCTCCAACCCCTTGGTTTCTCAGGCTACAACCTGAGGGAAGCTCCAACTCCCCAATTCTCTGGCTACAACCCCCTATGTTCTCCGGCTACAACCACCTATCCTTGCCCCATCCAACAGCCTTGAAGTAGAAGTAGAATGATGGAACCACTGTCAACCTATCACTGTGATATATACTATTGTACAACTATATCAACCTGTACCACTACCCTATATTCAATCTGTACAACTGCCCTATAATCAAACCGTACCTGAACTAAACATGTATCTACAGAAATACAACATATACATGACCTGTAGTGGTGCATCCCGCATATCTACGTGCCCTATCTGTTATGAATCCCACGTATGACTTATGAAACTAGGGTTTCCTTTCACTTGAAAACTTTTGACCCTCTGTAACTTCTTTCACATAGATCTGTAACCTGTCACTGTATCTAGACTGTAATTGTACCTTGTGCATGCATCCTCATACATAACTTCTACTCAAGGAAAGTATGTCTCTCTCTATTCATGTGTCATATAGGTATGTGTAATCATGAACAAGTATAATATCCCTCACATGATCTTAGTCATCAACCCCTTTTTGATATTCAATTTCTCAATACATCAATAGATACAAGATCTCAACCATGTACCATAAAAACTCTTAGCCATATGCCAAGAAATACAAGATGTGCCTCAACAAGAAGTATCAATGATAAATATACCAGCACTGTATTTCTGTAGATCTGACTTATACAAAAGATCTCATGTAGCCACTAGTATCTCTAGGGAGAATCCTCAAATCTCCATTTCCATTCCTCATGCATACATACAAATCCAACTATTCATAGAAATAAGACATACCTTTTGAACCAATGGATGGATCTGATGTATCTGAGCACTCTAGACCTTCCTGAGAGCTTGATCTCAGAATCTAGAACTTTTAGACCTTCATCTTCTCAATTTCCATGGCTTTATCAACATATACTCACCCTATACATAGTCATCCCGCGTACATACTCACCCTATACATAGCCAGCCCGCATATACCTTCAATGTATACGCACCCTATACATAGATAACCCGCATATGCATCAAAAAATGGGGTTTTCTATGAATCCAAGAATTTCTCCTTCAACCCTTTGTGCTACCTCAGATGTTCGCTACTTCAGATGTATCCACAAGTATTTACAAGAAGGTTTACACAAGAAAATAGATATACAAAATGTACAAGTGTGTTCTTAATGAGTGAGCTTTGCCTCTTATTTATATCTTCATGTAACATTACACTTTCCTTATTTTAGGGCTTCTTCATTTAAAATAAATTCTTTTGCAAAGCACTTT
>JASDQU010307422.1:140614-157250 GCA_032191745.1 Picea mariana | reverse complement strand
AGATATACAAAATGTACAAGTGTGTTCTTAATGAGTGAGCTTTGCCTCTTATTTATATCTTCATGTAACATTACACTTTCCTTATTTTAGGGCTTCTTCATTTAAAATAAATTCTTTTGCAAAGCACTTTGACCCTTGGGGGCTTCTATAAGACTCATGAGGGGTTCTCCAACTTTATATGGTCATAACTCTCTAACCATAAGGAGTTATGTGACGTTCCACATACCACTAGAAATGACATGACAAACACTATCTATCTAGGATAGTTTCCCTGAGAAATTCAATGTCCTTCAACTCATTATTCCAGAATTAAGCATGGGTTCTCTTACTCTGCAAAGCGTCTTCCCGTGAGGGATTTCACCATAAGGGGACCCCTTTGGAGTTCATCCATATTTACTTCTTATCAACATTGACAAAACAATAATGAGTCATCTTTACATCAAACAATATTGGGTCCATTACCCAAACCTTTGTGCCATAGGTTTGCTTCAAGGGTTGACATCAATGAAAACCAACCTTAATCAACAATCTCCCGCTTTGGCATTGATTGAAACACTCTGATGCAACACTGAAATTCTATCACTCATGCTCCCCCTGGAACCATGCCTCTATTCTCTGCATATGATAAACCTTATCCCCCTAGAACCATGCCTCTGTCCTCTACATCTGATAAATATGCTCCCCCTAGAACCATGCCTCTGTCCTCTACATTTGATAAATCTCTCCCGCTTTGTCATCAATGGAAATGGTATCTTTCCATCTGGGGCTGCTCCCCCTGACTGAACTGTCTTCTTGTGGTGCTTCCTCATGTAAATATAAGACATATAAGATAAGCATTCAAAAATCATTCAAAAAGCATTCATTTTGGAGTAGAAATAACTCCAAGTCTTTGGCAAATATATTCAAAGGCTTCCCATGGAAGTGGTTTTGTAAAGATATCTGCCACTTGTTATTTTGTGCCCACATACTCAACTCTGATATTCTTTTCTGCAACCTGCTCCCATAGAAAATGATACTTGATTGAAATGTGCTTCGTCTTGGAGTGAATCACCAGGTTTTTCAAGATACTGATGGCGCTTGTATTATCACAATAGATCAGAATGGGCTCATCATACTCAACCTGCATATTTGTCAGATTTTGTTTCATCCAAAGAACCAGTGTACAACATGATGTTGTTGCAATATACTCTGCCTCGTCTGTAGATAAAGATACTGATGATTGTTTCTTTCTTAGCCATGATACTAAACACTCACCCAATTAGAATGTTGTTCCATTGGTGCTTCATCGGTCATCAATACAACCTGCCCAATATGCATCTGTGTAGGCAATAAGTGATAGATCCTTTCCTTTTGGATACCATAATCCAAACTCTTATGTTCCTTTGAGATATCTGAAAATCCTCTTTACTGCTAATACACGTGATTCCTTTGGTGATGCTTGAAATCATGCCACCTGTCCAACTGCCTGCATTACATTTGGTATGGATGTTGTCACATATAGTAGGTTGCCAATCATTGACCTGTATTTCCTCTGATCTGTAGACCTTGAATCATCATCTTTTCTCAACTTGCAACTGGTTTGCATGGGAGTGATAACTGGTTTGCAATATTCCATTCCAAACTTCTTTAGCATTTCTATGATATACTTAGTTTGAGAAATAAAAATTCCTTGGTTTCTTTGACGTATCTGAAGTCCCAAAAAGAAGGATATTTCTCCAAGTAATGACATTTCAAATTCATTTTGCATATTTTTTGCAAATTTATGGCTTAACCTGTCATCATCACTACCAAAAATAATATCATCAACACAAACTACAATTAATAAAATATTACCTTGACTTACCTAAATGTAGAGGTTCTTGTTTTCACTTCCTTTTCTGAATCCTGTCTGTTGCATATACTTATCCAGTCTAGAGTACCATGCTCTAGGAGCATGTTTTAGACCATACAGGGACTTCTTTAATTTACACACATAATCTGTGTTCTCTGACAATTGAAATCCTTCTAGTTGTTCAATGTAGACTTCTTCTTCAAGTTCCCCATTCAAAAAAGATGATTTTACGTCCATCTAATATACTTTAACATTTTTAGATCATGCATAAGCTAAAAGAAAACAAATTGCTTCCATTCTGGCAACTGGGGAAAATGTCTCTTCAAAGTCGATTCCTTCAAAATGTGCATATCCTTTACATACCAATCTAGATTTGTTCCTTGTCACCTGTCCATATTCATTCAATTTATTCCTGAAAATCCATTTTTTGCTAACCACATTCTTATTCTTTGGTCTTGGAATCAATTCCCAAGTGTCATTTTTCTCTATTTGATCCAATTCTTCATCCATGGCCTTATTCCAAAATTCATCCTTGCTCTCTTCTTCAAAACAATTTGGTTCAATTGTAGATAAGAGTGCCAGGTGTGTTTGTTCTAGTGAACGTATTTTTCTTCTAGTCTCAACTCCTACATCTTTGTTCCCGATAATTTGATCTGAAGGATGATTCTTCTGTACTCGTTTACTGGGTGTTTTTGGAGACACTTGCTGAACTTGCTCTTCTGCTTCTGTCGGGTTCTCTTCATATTCCTCTTCTACTTCTTTTTCATCTTCTTCTTCGAAAAGTTGTTCCATTGATTTGTTTTCTTCTTCCTTTGATTCTGGTCTGCCTGTTTCATCAATTGTTACGTTGATGCTTTCCACAACTTTGTTTAATCTTAGATTGTAACACTTGTATTATTTCCTTGTACTTGAGTAACCAACAAGTATTCCTTTTATCCACATGAGAGTCAAACTTTCCCATTCTTCCATATTCTCTTTTGATGTAGCATTTGTTTCCAGAAACTATGAAGTGCTTCACATTTGTTGGTCTTCCTTTCAATAACTCGTAGGGAGTTTTATCAGTGTTGTTTCTGAGCATTAATTTTTTTTTAATGTGAATTGTAGTATGCACTTCCTATGTCCAAAATATATCTGTCAATTTGGAATCCATTATCATTGTTTGAGCCATTTCCTGTATTATCCTATTCTTTCTTTCAACAAATTCATTATGTTGAGGTGTTCTCACAACGGATAATTGCCTTTTTATTCCATGACTGCTGCAGTAGTCCATAAATTCCTTTGAAGTGAACTCTCCTCCATTATCAGATCTCAAGCATTTGATTCTTGAATCCATCTCATTTTTAACCATTTCCTTGTAGATATTGAAGTTTTCAAATTCTTCTGACTTGTTCTTGAGAAAACAAACTACATTCATTCTTATATAATCATCAACTAATAACATAAAGTATCTCTCACCTTTTAGGACCTTTTTTGTAGTTGGTCCAACTAGATCAATGTGCACAATTTCCAGTGGTCTTGTTGTTGAATATTCCTTTGATTTGAACTTGGTCCTTGTTTTCTTTCCTTGTTGACAATGCTTGCATAAAGTTTTGGTTGGTTTTGTGATCTGGGGCATTTCTCTGACTGCTTCTCTTTTGCTGACTTTGACAAGGTTATCAAAATGCATGTGACCCATTCTTCTGTGCCATAGCCAACTTTAATCTTCCTTTCCTAGAAAACACTTTTCATTTCCAATTTCACTTAACACATATATGTTGTTTGAAGTTCTTGTAGTTGTACCAACCAATTTCCCCGAACCTTCTTTTCTTATCTCACACTTTTGTGAATCGAAAGTAACTTTATGACCTTGGTCACACATTTGACTCACACTTAGAAGATTATGTTTCATATATTCTACTAGTAGAATGTTTTGTGCATTTTCATTCGTGTTCCCAATTCAGACTATGCCTTCTCTAATGATTTTGGATGAATTATCATTTCTGAAGGAGACTGATCCATTTCTTTCCTTTCGTAATGTAAGAAATTTGTCTTTATCACCTGTCATGTGTTTTGAACACCCACTATCAACATACAAATTGTGTTTCTTCTACTTATCTTGTAGAGAGATTGTGCATTCTTCATTGCTATACTGATCTTGTTTTATTATCCATGTCATTTTCTGAGGTTCTTGTCTATGACTGTTGTTATTCTGTTGAGTTTCTTTAGGAGGCACTGTCATTCTGCAATCTTTGGCCACGTGTCCAAATTTGTTACATTTGTAACATTCCACTTTAGTGCTCAAGGATTCAAACCTGTTGTAAATTCTTCTTTGTGTTTCACTAGGTCTTCTTGAATAACCCCTTTGTGTATGACTCTCAAAGTTGTTATTGTTCCTATTGTTAGCTCTGCAATTTACAGCTTTATGTCCAAAATTATTACATGCATAACATAAAACAAAAAATATAGTTTGATACATGGNTTATCACCTGTCATGTGTTTTGAACACCCACTATCAACATACCAACTGTGTTTCTTCTACTTATCTTGTAGAGCGATTGTGCATTCTTCATTGCTATACTGATCTTGTTTTATTATCCATGCCATTTTCTGAGGTTCTTGTCTATGACTGTTGTTATTCTGTTGAGTTTCTTTAGGAGGCACTGTCATTCTGCAATCTTTGGCCATGTGTCCAAAGTTGTTACATTTGTAACATTCCACTTCAGTGCTCAGGGATTCAAACCTTTTGTAAATTCTTCTTTGTGTTTCACTAGGTCTTCTTAAATACCCCTTTGTGTATGACTCTCAAAGTTGTTATTGTTCCTATTGTTAGCTCTGCAATTTACAGCTTTATGTCCAAAATTATTACATGCATAACATAAAACAAAAAATATAGTTTGATACATGGGAGTTGAAGAGCTTCTGAAAGGAGGTGCTCTTGTGAATCCTTCTTCTTCTTTAGGCCTATCTGTCTATTGTTGATTCTGAAATATGAATCTTCTCAGTGGAGGAGTGTCCTTGTAATCTTCCTTGTATATCTTTCTGTCCCCTTTGATTGTTTCTGCATAGTTTTTTGGATTTGTTTCTTGATATTTTTTTTTGGAGCTTGATCCCTTTTCTATCTGATTGTATCCAAGTCCAGACTTGTCAAGATGAGATTTTTGACTGTTGATAATGTCATCCAAAACTTTTGAGCTATTCTTCATATTTTTCTTTTGAATATCCTTTCTTAATCTGACAATCTCTACTTCCAAGTTTTCGATGATCCTATCATTTTCTTCTAGTTGTTCTTTGAGTGCTTCTTCAATTTTTTTTCTTCTTCTATTTGAACTTTCAATTTTGTGATCATTTTTTCTAGTTCTTGAGTGTCTTCCTTTTTGTCTAGTTTTACTTGTAGTTTCTTGTTCTTCTTCTTTTCTCTTTTGATAACTTCTATGGAACACATTAATTCTTCTTGAAAGTCAACTTCTCCCTCTTCAATTTCTTCTTCGGATTCTTCATATTCTTCTTCGGAGTCTTCTTTTTTAGAGTCTTTTACTTCCATGAATAGAACTCTTCTTGTCTCACTGTCACTGACTTCATCTTCATCTGATGATGAGATGTCTTCTTTGATGCATAAGCTTTTCTTGAAATCTTTCTTTGTATTTATTTTGCCTATATATGTGTGTTTTCCTTTTGAGTAACCTTCATCATTTCTCTTTTTCTTATGAGGACATTTGTTAGCAAAATGACCAATACCATCACAATTAAAAAAAATTAAAGGAATCTTACCTCTATACCTACTGTTGGTTCCCTTGTTTAGTCTTTTGATGAAGTTGACCACTTCTTCATTATCTTCCGAGACGTCGCTACTACTGTTATATTCTTCTTGTTCCTTTTTCTTTTGCTTTGATCTTTTGGATGCTTTGAAGGCTGTCTCTTTTACATCTAGATTTTCCTGTTCAGTTCTCATCTCATATATTGTGAATATTCCATGTAGTTCATCCATGCTTATTGAGTTTAGATCTGATCTTCCTTCTAGTGCAGATATCTTAGGGTTGAATCTCATAGGAAGAGATCTTAGTACCTTTTTAACAATTATAGATTATTTGATTTCTTCTCCCAATCCTATGATTGCATTCACAATTTCATCAACTCATAAGAAGTAGGTTGTGATATCTCCATCTTCCTTCATTTTTAGTTGTTCGAACTGACCTCTGCAAGTTTGAAGATTTGTTGCTTTGACTTTTGAATCTCCTTCATAAATATTTCGAAGCTTGTCCCAAATCTCTTTAGCAGATTTACAATGTGCAACTTTGATGAATATCGTATCACTGAGACCATTCAAAAGTGAATTTTTGGCTTTGGAATTATTCTCACCAAGTTTCACTGCTTTGTCATTTGTTGGTGGAAATGTTGGTGCTATGTATCCATCTACAATTGATTTCCAAACTTGAAATCCTCGTGCCTGTATATATGTCTTCATCCTTATTCTCCAAAACACATACTTCTATCCATCAAACTATGGTATTCCATTTTTATATGAGTTGGCACTCTCCATGATCTACCTTTCAATGGTTAAACTGATTTCTGAAATAACCTGCTCTGATACCAATTGTTGGATTACTAAGAGGGGGGTGAATCAGTAATAGCGTAATTATAATCCTTTTTCTTCAAATGTTATATCAATGTAGAATTATTATCCAATAATTAGCAATAAGAAATAAACAATCCCACACATACACAGTACACCAGTGTTTTACGTGGAAACTCAAATCAGGAGAAAACCACGAAATGATTTTTCTTATATTTCTTGAAGAATTAAATTCATTGGAAGCACCAACTTCCTTTGTTTTCCAGTTGCAACTAGAAGGAGGATTCAACCCCCTGGTTTCTCAGGCTACAACCTGAGGGAAGCTCCAACTCCCCAATTCTCTAGCTACAACGAGAAGGAGGCTACAACCACCTATGTTCTCCGGCTACAATCTGAAGGTGGATACAACCACCTATCCTTTCCCCATCCAACTTCCCTAAAGTAGAAGTAGAATGATGGAACCACTGTCAACCTGTCACTATGAGATATACTGCTATACAACTGTATTAACCTATACCACTGCCATGTATCCAATCTATACAACTTCCCTGTAATCAAACCGTACCTAAACTGAACATGTATCTACAAAAAGACAACATATACACGACCTGTATTGATGAAGCCCACGTATGTATGCACCCTATATGTTATGCAGCCCACGTATGACTTATGAAACTAGGGTTTCTTTCACTTGAAAACTTTTGACCCTCTGTAACTTCTTTCACATAGATCTGTAACCTATCACTATATCCAGACTGTAACTGTACCCTGTGCGTGCATCCTCATACATAACCTCTACTCAAAGAAAGTATGTCTCTCTCTATTCATGTGCCATATAGGTATGTGTAATAATGAACAAGTATAATATCCCTCACATGATCTTAGTCATCAACCCCTTTCTGATATTCAATTTCTCAATACATCAATAAATACAAGATCTCAACCATGTACCATAAAAACTCTTAGCCATATGCCAAGAAATACAAGATGTGCCTCAACAAGAAGTATTAATGATAAATATAATAGAAATGTATTTCTGTAGATCTAACTTATACAGAAGATCCCATGTATCCACTAGTCTCTCTAGGGAGAATCCTCAAATCTCCATTGTCATTCCTCATGCATACATCAAAATCCAACTAATCATAGAAATAAGACATAGCTTTTGAACCAATGGATGGATCTGATGTATCTGAGCACTCTAGACCTTCCTGGGAGCTTGATCTCAGAATCTAGAACCTCTGCACCTTCATCTTCTCAAGTTTCATGGCTTTATCAACATATACTCACCCTATACATAGTCATCCCGCGTACATACTCACCCTATGCAAAACCAACCCGTGTATACCTTCAATGTATAAACACCTTGTTAGTCTCTAATTTTGTCTTGGTTTAGTGAGAAACCCTTATCCTAAGTCTTCCTTACCCACACTTCATTTTCTTTTTCTCGTTGATTTCAATTTTTGTTTTTTATGGTTTGCATTATAGTTTTGGGATAGTTTATTTAAGTTTGATTTTGAAAGACATGGTTTAAAAATGAGGTGCCTCCTTGTATGCCTGTTTGAATTTCAAATGTTCAAATTTTGCTAAGTCATTAATAGCGCTACGGGAATAATCATGTTCCCGTAGCGTCAAATAATCACGCCTTGATACGCGCCTGCCATCCCGATTTCATTATAATGACATGAATCGTGGGTTGAGAGTTCACATGCCTCCACGAAAGCTTGGAAATAATTTGCAAAATTCAACCATTTCATAATCCGATTGTTGTGTACTCGCGTAGGACTCAATTCAAATCACCCTTTTTTTTTATGATCATTATATTACACCTGTTTGATTTTGCTGAATTCAATCTTGTAGTGAGGAATGCAGGTATCCACTCAAAGGAATGGTATACACTAACAATTGTAGGTGGCAAATTTGGAACCTGAGGACGCAGTTGCAGAATTGTGTTTGATGGCGCCAAAGAGGAGCGGATAGGTTGTCAGAATAGAACCAGAGGGTGCTGAACTTCTTGAAGCCTATCCTCAGATGGCTCAAAGGTTCAGAAAAGCTGGGTGGTTTGAATTCCTCACCACTTTTCAGGGTTATGATGAGCAGGTCTCCATGGAGTTCGCTCTGAATTTCGATGGTCACGAGGTCGAAATCGGTAAAATGTTGATGTTGGTAATAGAATAGACTATTGCAAAGGCTTGCATGTTGGGAGTTGGAGGATAAAGATGGTGGAAGAAAGAGCATGTGGTTACTAAATTTGTAAACCAATTCCTGCTTCCAAACAAGTAAAATACAGATTGAAGAAGGGGAATACCTCGTAGCTGTATTCGACCTGAATGGCACATAGCTCTGATCGTGATTCATAGGTATATCACCTATGAAGGTAGATTCTCACTAGTATATATCTACAACGTCAGGATACTAATGCATTTAAATGGTGATTACCTGTTAAATCTCCCTTATTTTTTCCTCAAAAGCTTGACAAAGATGTCAAAAAGAGTGCAGTCACTCTCCACAAATGTTAAAAGCATCCTTTTCCATCAAGTCTTGATTAAAACCTTAGTCATGTCTGCTTTGAATGAATTACAGAAGCCCTGGAGCTGGCTCACGGGATCTTTAAACCCTATCACTCAGTCTAATAAGAATAAGAAAGGAAAAGCGAGAAAGACCATTACACAGAGTCGAGACATCTTCGATGAAACCCGCGTGAAAGAGGAAATTTCTGATATCAGGGTGACCAAGAGGAGTAGAAGTAAAAGACCTAGGTGGGAGCCAAAAATTGAAACATTTTCTGAGGAAAATGTTAAAGGGGAAAATGATTCAGATAATGATCTTGATACTCAAACTACAGTCAAGATTGAAATGCCATAAACCAGTAAAAGGGGTGTTGCAACCAAAGGGAAAAGGATTTAAGGTGTGTCTGTATCATAAAAACCTAGAAGAAATTCTACTAGGGTCACAAACAAGTATAGAATGAAGTCAAAGGCAATGTTCAATCCATCAATCAAAGAAGAAAACCTCACAATCATAGAAGATGACTTTGAGAATGTTGAAGCAAGTACTAGGAAAAGGGCAAAAAGGACTCCATTGCCYAAGAAATCTRTCAGCAAAGGAAAAAKAATAATTTCAYCACCTACAAGTCCTRTAACGAGAGCTTCAACCAGATTAGCAAAAGCTAAAGAGATGGCTAAAGRTATTAGTGAAACTTCTGGAGATAAACAAKATTAMTTTGAAGACTCAGATCGCATACCAAATGTGCCTGAAGCTATATATTCAGCAAGTTTTGAGGAAGAACATAGCTTGGAATTAGTCTCAAAGTACCAAGTTAAAGCCAAGGAACCGAGAGTTTCCTTAAACTTGAATGAACCTGCACCTTTTGAAGAATGCTCAGGATTCAAAGTTAAAATTATAACTGATAAAGAAAAGATCAAGGAGTTTCATAAAACAATAAGACAATTAAAGAAGTAGAAGGCACAGATAGAACAATGGAATGCTCGCCAGCAAGAAAGGATTCAAATTTTTAAAAAGAAGAAGAAAGAGCAAAAGGCATTACTCAAAGAACTCAGGGAGATTAATTTCAGACTCTATTGGCACAATATTGTGCATACCACAAAGCTCAAACAGAGAAATGCTAAAGCCACTGTTGTGATTATATCCTAAAGGTAACATGGAAATTCGCTACAATTATGACTTAAACGTTTTCCAAGAAATATGGCAAGGCCTACTCGTTTTTGGTCAGTAAAATGCTAAGACCTCAATCTGTTTTACAAAATCAAACTAAATTCCTATTTTGTAGAGTCAAATGTAATGCTGGCAATATTTGCAATATCAAGCTGTTGAGCTGTGATCTATTTTGGGATTTTAGAAGCTCTTTTTGAGTGAACTACCTTAGTAGATAGATACTATTCGAAATCTWGTCATTAAAGMTATAMTARATGATAGGATCTRGAAGTTTTATAGATAGTTTAAATAGACAGAAGAAAGACCATGTTCAGGTCGAAAAATTGGAGATCCAAGGGACCTTTTTGTGAAGAACATTGTAAAGGCATTCATGTTCAATTTGACACTTAATAGCAAAGGCATATGGATGGTTAGACCCTCTTTTTCTATTCTGTTATTTCTTTGTTCATGCTTGAATTCATTATTAGAATTGCAATGCTTTTTGATTCTTGACTGATAATTTATACAGTGGAAATTTTACTGTAAAGATAATTTTTCAAGTTTGATATCAAGTTGATAATCTTGTTTCTTTATATATTTTGAGGCAAGCATTCTTGTGAAGTTGACAAATTGAAGGCTTCACCTTCCTTTTTCTTAATTGGTTTGACCCATCTTTGTGTTTACCTATTATTCAGTCATTGGGATATACTTTGCTTTAATCTTGTTTTTCATGTTATTTCGTTACCTTGAAACCAGTTTCAAACCACCTTACTAAAAATAAATAAACAATCATAAAACCCTCAAAACACTTTTGCAATAAATCGATGATGCCCTAGCTTCCCCTTAGCAGTCAAGTGCAACTTTAGGGACTAACATTTTTGGCATTGTTTTCGGGGACGAAGAAATGAAGAGATATGCCCTGGGGAAATGACAAGTTTTCATTCAAATCTTAGTGGTGAATAAGATTTTGGACATTTTTTAAGACTGTGATTATTCACCTGGAAACTCCTCTGTGGTAATTCTCTCTCTGAAAAGAGAAGGTAAAGGACCTAAAACTCCTCTAAATTCTTCATCATCTAATAAGAGACTAATAACAAGGAAAAATATAGATCTCGAGCCTGTTGCAACATTGCTAGATCCTAAAAAATTACTAAGAAAACCTAAAGCTCTTTCCGGACAGTCTTCACTCTCAAAGGGAAAATTATCTTCAAAAAGTTCTCAAGCAGAATCCTCTGAAATCATCAAAACCTAATCAAATGAAGATTTGAATCCTGAAAGTGAAATTAAACCTGTTATTGAGCCTGATATAGCTTCATTCCCTTCAACTGTTTCAGAATTAAATCTAGAATAGAAGAAGTTACTTATTGAACTCATTAAACATGAGTATCCAGACATCTTGCATGTGATTGAAATTTTGACAAGTCATAACACAGATATTAAGAGCGAACCGTAGACGTCATCATCATCTCTTGGATCTGTCTCATTCGAAGATTTTGGATCACACTATTTTTCTTTTGAGAACCCTTTGTTTCTCACCCAATTAGTTGATCATAGTCAAGAGGAGAAATCCTTGTGTGATAAAGATCAAGATGCAACATCAATACATATAAGTTGTGACACACAAGAGACGCCTTGTCCTTCAACATCACCAATTTTATTCACTTCCAGAGATCCAAAAATAGCCAATATGGCTGCAGACAGAATGGACGAAATAGTTGCAGCAAGGTATGCTCCCTTGATTCTTCCCCAAGTCATGTATGCCTTTCCACCAAATGATTATATGAGATACTTGCCTAGATTCAATGGAGATGGATCAATTTCTGCTGAAGAGCATTTGAGGTCATTTTATAGTTTTGTAGATAATTTCAATGTAGAGCATGTTGATGTGTGGATGAGACTATTTGTACAAAGTCTAAATGGGGAAGCAAGAAAGTGGTTCAGAAGTTTGCCTCCCAATTCAATAGCTGATATTGTAGCCTTAGATGATGCCTTTCTCAAACATTGGGTAGACAAAAAGGACTTTCTATACTACATCACCGAATTTGGTGCTTTAAGGATGAAACAAGGTGAATCAATACCTGATTTCACCAAAAGGTTCAACCAGATGTATGGAAAAATTCCATAGGAGATAAAACCTTCATAGACTTCAGCTAAAATCACCTTTGCCAATGCATTTGATGCCGAATTTTCCTTGTTGCTTAGGGAAAGAAGAACCACTACCCTCGGCCTGATGCAAGATGCTACTATCGAGGTATAATATAACATATTAGCAGCAGACAAATTGAAGTCTAGAAATGATAGAGAAAGAAAAAAGCAAAAGGAAGTGTTGTCTTCATCTTCTAATTCAACATCTGATTCCAAAATGGATTAAATGGCTAAGATGCTGAAAACTCTGACATCTGAAATCTCAAGGTTAAAGATAGAACAAAAATAGCCCAATAGACCTGTACTGAAGGGTGGTTACAGATATCCAAATCATTTCAGAAGACCGAACAATGTTCCTCAGATTTTACCAAGAGAAAGGAAAAACTAGGATGACCAAAAAGTTTTACCTCCTTTTCAGAATAATGCGGTAGATGAGGAGGAGGATGAGGATGATACAGAAGAAGACCCTGCAGTTCATTTGAATGATTCAGAATCATCTCATCTACATGTGACACAACAGGATTATGAATATGCTTTGATTGCAAATCAGTTTGAGGAAGGAGATGGAGATGAGATTGTTCAGCAGGAACCTAAAAGGAAAAAATACAATCTCAGATCTGGTTCCAATGCACCTAAAGTAGATACACCTGTGTCTACAAAGAAGTCCAGTACTCCAATTAAGTCAGGGGTTATCAAAGTTGTTCCCAAGATTCATATTAACCAACCATTGAAGCAACTTGCCAAGGATAGCCCTGCCGACATAAAGGAACTAGACAAAAATGTTTTTGTTTTCAATTTAGAACATGAAATCAACAAAATCAATATTTCAGTGCCATTATTAGAACTCATGAAAACATAACCTTTCAAAAATACCATCCTCAAGGCTCTTCAGGCTCCAGCTCATGTCACCTTTTCTGATACAGTCAATCTAGAGGATGAAAACCCTGCTATAACTATTGGACCTCACATTGAAGACAAAATTGATGCCTCTCCACCTTTTTACATTTCATTGAAAATCCATGACAAGATACTACACAATTGCTTAATGGATTCTGGTGCCTCACATAATGTAATGCCTAAGGTGGTGATGGAATAATTAGGGTTGGACATTACCAGACCGTATCATGATATATATTCTTTTGACTCCAAGAAAGTCAAATGCCTTGGAGTTATGAAAGATGTGGTGGTCACTCTTTCCCAATTGCCTATGAAAAGTGTGGTATTAGATGTTATTGTGGCTAATATACCACCAAAATTTGGAATGCTTCTTTCAAGATCTTGGGCTAAGAAGGTAGGTGGTACTCTGCAGATGGACCTTAGCTATGCAACCATACCTGTTTTTGGTGGGGAGCAATGGAGATTATACAGAGAATTCAAATTATCTTATTTGGTAAGTGATCACAATAATCCCACTAATCATCCTATATACGTCGTATAAGATGATCTGGGTTCTTCTATTTTTCATATGAGTGAGGAAATGGCAGAAGTATCAGTCATAAAGTCAACAACTACAGTGGGAGACAGTAAAGACAGTTTTGTTTGGAAAATGTATTTTGACAGGGCATGTTCTAAATAAGGTTCTGGAGTTGGTATTTTTTTAATTTCCCCTTCTAAGGAGGTTATCCCCATGTCATATAAACTTGAATTTGACACCACCAATAACATCAGTGAGTATGAAGCTTTGTTGTTGGGTTTGAAAGTTGCTAGAGATATGGGAATTGATAAGCTGTCTATTTTTGGAGACTCAAAACTTGTTATTCACCAAATCAAGAATATATACCAAACCAAACAGCAAAGGTTAAAACAATACATAAATGAGGTGTGGGACTATGTGGATAATTTCTTTTCGGCATTTAATATAACTCTTGTGCACATAAATTTGAATCAACAAGCTGAATCTTTGGCACTTGTAGCTAGTAGATTTAAAACTCCTATGTTTCCTAATCTGAAATTCAAAGTTAAAGTTAGAAACATACCTTCAATACAGGATAATCTAAAGCATTGGCAGGTTTTTAAAGATGATGAGGAAATTCAAAGATTTTTGAAAACCATCGAAGAGTTTTCTAACATCTCAATTGATCAAGATGACAAATATGCAGAAGTAGAAATACATGTTGCAGAAGTCTTTCAAGATACAATTGTTGGCCACAAAATCATTCAACTAAAGACAAACCATTTGCCCAAGGGTTTGGTTCCAGTAGAAAGGTTGTTCGATCATAATGATGTTTCTAGGAAGATTGTTATCCAAACAAAAGAAACATATGTGGTAGACTATGACATTAGTTCGGATGCAAATCCCAGGTTGGTAAAAATATCTAGAAAACTGTCACAAAAATAGAAAGAATCATATGTTGAATTAATGAAACATTATTCAGACATTTTTGCATGGTCTTATGAAGATCTGAAGGTGTTTGAAACAGAGATTATTCAGCACAAAATTCCCCTGAAACCTGGGTCGAAACCTGTTAAACAAAAGTTCAGGTAATTTAATCCTTTATTGTTACCTATAATAGAAAGGGAGATGAAAAGGCTGTTGGAAGTGAATATCATAGTGCCACTAAGATACTCAGAATGGGTAGCAAACCTTGTACCCATCAGAAAAAAGAATAGAGAGATAAGGCTCTGTGTAGACTTCCGAAATCTAAACAGGTGCTATCTGAAAAACAATTATCCATTACCAAAAATGGATTATATCTTACAAAGAGTTGTCGGCGCAAAGAGACTCTCTATGCTTGATGGATATTCATGGTACAATCAAATATCAGTAATGGAAGAGGATAAAAAGAAAACAACTTTTACCACTCCCTGTGGCACCTTTATGTACGAAAAGATGCCTTTCAGGTTGATGAACACCGAAGCCACATTCAAAGGGCTATGGACATTGCTTTCATTGGAGAGAAAGACAGGTTTGTGGTTATTTACCTGGATGACATCACTATATTTTCAACATCTGATGAAGAACATTTACAACACTTGAAGCTGACTTTTGAGAAATGCAGGAGGTATGACATTTCACTTAATCCCTAAAAATCACATTTTGCCATGGAGGAAGGAAAGATTCTAGGATACGTCATTTCACCTGAAGGAATTAAAATAGATCCAGAAAGAGTAAAGTCTATTCAACTAATCGACATTCCAAGAAATAAAAATTATATTTAGTCATTCATTGGTAAAATTAATTTTCTAAGGAGGTTTATACCTAACTTTGCAGAAATCATCAAGTACATCACTGACATGTTGAAAAAGGATGCAGAAATTAAGTGGATACCGAAAGCGAGAGAATCCTTTGAAAGGATCAAACAGGCTATTGTTCAAGCACATGTTCTAATTAGCCCAGATTATTCTAAAGAATTCATGATTTTTTCATTTGCATAAGAAAATACCATAGCTATTGTTCTTCTGCAAAGAAATGAACAAGGCCATGAGCAACCAATCTCCTTCTTTAGCAAAACTCTCAGGGACTTTGAATTGAAGTATGATTTAATAGAAAAACAGGCCTACACCTTGGTAAAGGCATTAAAATCATTCAGAGTATATGTTCTTCGATCTAAAATTACAGCTTATGTCCCAAGAAGTGCAGTCAAAGAAATATTGGTTCAGCCAGATTGTGAAGGAAAGTGAGGGAAATGGATAACCAAAATCTTGGAATACGATCTCACCATAAAACCTAATCAACTGATAAAGGGTCAAGGCCTCGCCAAATTAATGAAAGAATCTAATTTCAAAGAAATTGGGTTATATCATCTTTCAGACATGACACAGGACTCTTCTGTCCAGATTGAAGAAATAGATTTACAGATAAACAAGTATGCTTCTTCAAAATGGTACAAAATATCATATTTTTTCTGCTGAATTTTCAATCTCCCCTAGAGTTGGATAAATCAAAATTCAGATCATTAAAGTTAAGAGCTGTAAAGCACTGTATTGTTGATCAGAACCTGTTTTTGGAAGGACCCCAACGGTTTTCTGTTGAGGTCTGTGGACGAAAAGGAAGCTAAACAAATCTTTCAAGATTTGCATCATGGTGTCTGTGGAGGCCATCATCATTGGAAGGCTACTACCTTCAAAATTCTTAGAGCAGGCTATTACTATCCAGTTCTATTCTCAAATATTTTTTCTCAAGTTAGGGCATGTGAACCTTGTCAGAAATTTGCTAGAAAGCAAAAACTTATATCTCTGCCTCGGAAACCAATCATCGCCCATGGACCGTTTCAACAGTGGGGATTAGATTTCATCGGAGAGATTAATCTGGCATCCTCAGGACACCATAGATAGATTCTTATAGCTACAGATTATTTTACGAAGTGGATTGAAGCGATTCCGACTCAGAATACAATATACAAGGTAATCATGGAATTTCTAGAGGGATATATTTTTTCCAGGTTTGGTTGTCCTAAAAAACTGGTCATTGATAATGCACATGATTTTAAATCAAATTCCATGATTGCCTTGTATAT
>JASDQU010307422.1:122280-133964 GCA_032191745.1 Picea mariana | reverse complement strand
TATAGCTACAGATTATTTTACGAAGTGGATTGAAGCGATTCCGACTCAGAATACAATATACAAGGTAATCATGGAATTTCTAGAGGGATATATTTTTTCCAGGTTTGGTTGTCCTAAAAAACTGGTCATTGATAATGCACATGATTTTAAATCAAATTCCATGATTGAATTCTGCAATAAGTATAGTATCAAATTGGTTCATTCTACTCCCTACTGCCCCCAAGGGAACGGATTGGTTGAATCTTCCAATAAGACTTTGATGAGAATTATCAAAAAATTACTAGCAGAAAACAAAAAAGCATGGGATTCCAAGTTAAACTTTTCCCTCTGGGCTGATCATATCAGCAACAAGAAGTCTATTGGGACATCTCCCTTTCAGATGGTATATGGGACAGAAGCAATCCTTCCAACTCAATTGGGCCTACCAGTCTTAAAGTTTATGCAAGAAGAACTAGAGGAACCCAATGATGTCCAAAGAAGAATTTTTCAGATGATTGAAGTTCAAGAGGTCAGAGAACAGGTTAATTAGAAAGTTGCTTCTCATCAGAACAAAATCAAGGCTACATTCGATAAGGGAACTAAGAAAGATGTTTTCAATGAAGGGGATTTGTTGTTAAGATGGGAAACCAGGCGAGAGGATAAAGAAAAACATGGAAAGTTCGATAATTTATGGTATGGTCCTTTCAGTATAGCCAAGGTAATGAACAATAACACTTTTCTCCTGCATAATTTAGACAACACTGAAATTTTTGGGGGCCTAGTGAACAGGAGGTTCTTGAAGCACTATTTTCTCTAAGGGCTCATTAGGTTTGAGTTAGTACAATAGGTTTTCCTTTCAATAAAGACTCTATATACCCAATGGACATGTTTTTACAGTTATGCAGAGAATAAAAGACTAACAGTTGCAGCGAAATCATTGAATCAAGGATAAAGGAAAGGCAATGGTCTGTAGTTCTTGGAGTTTATTATCAAAAATCCATCCCCAGAAGGAGCCAATGTTATTCTCTAATTTTTTCTTGGTTTAGTGAGAAACCCTTATTCTAAGTCTTCCTTACCCACACTTCATTTTTTGTTTCTCGTTGATTTCAATTTTTGTTTTTTATGGTTTGCATTACATTTTTGGGATAGTTTATTTAAATTTGATTTCGAAAGACACGGTTTAAAAATGAGGTGCCTCCTTGTATGCCTGTTTGAATTTCAAATGTTCAAATTTTGCTAATTCATTAATAGCACTACAAGAATAAGCTTATTCCCATAGCGTCAAATAATCACGCCTTGATATGCGCCTGCCATCTCGATTTTTTTATGATGACACGAATCGTGGATTGAGAGTTCGCATGCATCCACAAAAGCTTGGAAATCACTTGCAAAATTCAACCGTTTCATAATCCAATTGTTGTGTACTTGCGCAAGAATCAATTCAAATCACCCCTTTTTCTTGATGATCATTATATTCTACCTGTTCGATTTCATTGAATTCAAGCTTGTAGTGAGGAATGCAGGTATCCACTCAAAGGAACGATATACACTAACAATTACAGGTGGCAAATTTGGAACCCGAGGGTGCAGTTGCAGAATTGTGTTTGATGGCACCAAAGAGGAGTGAACAGGTTGTTTGAATAGAACCAAAGGGTGTCGAACATCTTGAAGCCTATCCTCAGATGGCTCAAAGGTTCAGAGACGCTAGGTGGTTTGAATTCCTCACCACTTTTCAGGGTTATGATGAGTAGGTCTCCATGGAGTTCGCTCTGAATTTCGATGGTCACAAGGTTGAAATTAGTAAAATGTTGATGCTGGTAATAGAACAGACTATCGCAAAGGATTGTAGGATGGTAGTTGGAGGATAAATATGGTGGAAGAAAGAGCATGTGGTTACTAAATTTGTAAACCAATTCTTGCTTCCAGACAAGCAAAATCCGGATTGGAGAAGGGGAATACCTCATAGCTGGATTCGACCCGAATGGCACATGGCTCTGATCGTCATTCAAAGGTATATCACCTGTGAAGGTAGATTCTCACTAGTCTATATCTACCATGTCAAGATACCAATGCATTTAAATGGTGATTACCCATTAAATATCCCTTATTTTCTACTCAAAAGCTTGACAAAGATGTAAAAAAGAGTGCAGTCACTCTCCACCAATGTTAAAAGTATCCTTTTCCATCAAGTATTGATTAAAACCTTAGTCATTTCTGCTTTGAACGAGTTACAAAAGCCCTGGAGCTGGCTCACGAGATCTTTAACCCCTATCACTTAGTCCAATAAGTAGAAGAAACGCAAAGGAATAAAGACCATTACACAGAGCCAAGACATCTTTGATGAAACCCTTGTGAAAGAGGAAAATTCTGATATCAGGGTAACCAGGAGGAGCAGAAGTAAAAGACCTAGGTGGGAGCCAGAAATTGAAACATTTTCTGAGGAAAATGTTAAAGGGGAAAATGATTCAAATAAAAATCTTGATACTCAAACTACAGTCAAGCTTGAAACGCCATAAACCAGTAAAAGGGGTGTTGCAACCAAAGGGAAAATGGTTAAAGGTGTGTCTGTATCACAGAAACCGTCAAAGGCAATGTTCAATCCGTCAATCAATGAAGAAAACTTCATAATCATAGAAGATGACTCAGAGAATGTTGAAGTAACTACCAGGAAAAGGGAAAAAAGAACTCCATTGCCCAAGAAATCTGTCAACAAAGGAAAAAGAATAATTTCACCACCTACAGGTCCTGTAAAGAGAACTTCAACCAGATTAGCAAAATCTAAAGAGATGGCTAAAGGTATTAGTGAAACTCCTGAAGATAAACATGATTACTTTGAAGACTCAGATCGCATACCAGATGTGCCCGATGCTATAGATTCAACAAGTTGTGAGGAAGAACATAGCTCGGAATTAGTCTCAAAGTACCAAGTTAAAGACAAGAAACCTAGAGTTTCCTTAAACCTGAATGAACCTGCACGTTTTGAAGAATGCTCTGGATTCAGAGTTAAAATTAGAACTGATAAAGAAAAGATCAAGGATTTTCATAAAACAATAAGACAATTAAAGAAGAAGAAGGTGCAGATAGAACAATGGAATGCTCACCAACAAGAAAGGATTCAAAGTTTTAAAAATAAGAAGAAAGAGCAAAGGGCATTTCTCAAAGAACTCAGGGAGATTAATTTCATAATCTATTGGAACAATGTCGTGCTTACCACAAAGCTCAAACAGAGAAATGCTAAAGCCACTGCTATAATTATATCCTAAAGGTAACATGGAAATTTGCTACAATTATGATTTAACGTTTTCCAGGAAATATGGCAAGGCCTACTCGTTTTTGGTCAGTAAAATGCTAAGACCTCGATCTGTTTTACAAAATCAAACTAAATTCCTATTTTGTAGAGTCAAATGTAATGCTGGCAATATTTGCAATATCAAGTTGTTGAGCAGTGATCTATTTTGGGACTGTAGAAGCTCTTTTTGAGTGAACTACCTTAGTAGATAGATACTATTCAAAATCTAGTCATTAAAGCTATACTAGATGATAGGATCTGGAAGTTTTAAAGATAGTTTAAATAGACAGAAGAAAGACCATTTCAGGTCGAAAAATTGGAGATCCAAGGGACCTTTTTGTGAAGCACATTGTAAAGGAATTTATGTTCAATTTGACACTTAATAGCAAAGGCATATGGATGGTTAGACCCTCTTTTTTTGTTCTGTTATTTCTTTATTCATGCTTGAATTCATTATTCGAATTGCAATGCTTTTTGATTCTTGACGAATAATTTATATAGTGGAAATTTTACTGTAAAGATAATTTTTCAAGTTTGATATCATGCTGATAATCTTGTTTCTTTGTAATATTTTGAGGCAAGAATTCTTGTGAAGTTGACAAATTGAAGGCTTCACCTTCCCTTTTCTTAATTGGTTTGACCCATCTTTGTGTTTACCTCTTTGTTTTAATCTTGTTTTTCATGTTATGTTGTTACCTTGAAACCAGTTTCAAACCACCTTCCTAAAAAAAAAAAACCAATCATAAAACCCTCAAAACACTTTTGCAATAAATCAATGATGCCCTAGCTTGCCCTCAGCAGTCGAGTGCAACTTTAGGAACTAACACACCCTATACATAGATAGCCTGCATATGCATCAGAAAATGGGGTTTTCTGTGAATCCGAGAATTTCGCCGTCAACCCTTCGTGCTACTTGAGATGTTCACTACTTCATATGTATGCACAAGTATTTACAAGAAGATTTACACAAGAAAATAGATATACAAAATGTACAAGTGTGTTCATAATGAGCGAGCTTTGCCTCTTATTTATATCTTCATGTAGCATTACACTTTCCTTATTTTAGGGCTTCTTCATTTAAAATAAATTCTTTTGCAAAGCACTTTGACCCTTGGGGGATTCTATAAGACTCATGAGGGGTTCTCCAACTTTATATGGCCATAACTCTCTAACCATGAGAAGTTATGTGATGTTCCACATACCACTAGAAACAACATGACAAGAATTATCTATCTAAGATAGTTTCCCTGACAAATTCGTTGTCCTTCAACTCATGATTCCAAAATTAAGCATGGGTTCTCTTACTCTGAAAAGCATCTTCCCATGAGGGATTTCACCATAAGGGGACCACTTTGGAGTTCATCCATATTTAATTCTTATCAACCATGAAAAATCAATAATGAGTCATCTTTACATCAAACAAACTTGGGTCCATTACCGAAACCTTTGTTCTAGGAGGCTTTCTTCAAGGGTTGACATCAATGAAAACCAACCTTAATCACCATGCTCTCCCTACATCATTGTCTCTCTTCTCGCATCACCTGAGCTTTCTATTCTTATGCATTTTATGATCTGTGTGCCATCTCTCTTTTATGCTCTATGCCTCTGCATGCTCTTCGATGTGTCATTGTTCTTCCCTACAGGTTGTTCACTATGTCTCTTCCTCACAACTGCATAGCTAACCAACAGATTCCCCTCACTACTCTATCTTTCATCCTTTCTCTTGTCGAGTCCTCTACCTGATCATCATTGCAACTCTTCATCATCTCTAGAAATTAGCACCATTTTTTCATCATCAGTGAGTGTTATGTTGAGATTCCTTAGCTTCTTTGGCAGTCGAAACTCTTTGTCTTCTATGTCAATTACAGCTATTGAATTATGGCTTCTTTGGCTTCTAATCCCCTTCCTTCACATGATCACTGGTGGTGACCATACACCTAGGCTTAATGATCGCTTGAATGCATATCAATTCAACGACCACGATTCATTCTCCTGAAATGGACGAATGTCATAATTTCAACACTTTTCCCTTCAGAACTTTTTTGTTTCAAACCTTTCGAAAATTATGAATAAGAATTTCCGAAAAGATCGGATGGTTTACATTACATCTCAGAACCATATTAATGGTTACTGTTAATCCTTAAAATCATCCTTCATTGCTTAATCCAACAGGCAGGACTTAATCAAGCAATGAGATGTATGACCACCTTTTAGTCCATGACTTTTTCTATTATGCTTATGATATCCTTCCACTGTATTTTGATCAACGGATGATAGTACACTCGACATTAGATCGACAGTCGAGATCTTCTTTGGGTATTTGGAGTTCAAATATTCCAAGTCTCAACCCTTTCTTTCCTTCATACTTCAATCTTTCGGAGCTGACAAGCCTTTGACGTGTGTCCCTCTCAGATTAACTGTCAATATCTCCTCGGGTCTCTGGACTTCATAGATTTCAAATCTCAACCCGTTCTTTCCTCCAGAGTGATCACCTGCTGAGTCATTCATAAGATGGTGGAGATTGCTTGCTATCGGTTAATGTTTTCACTTACACTGTCCTTACACTGTAGTAGATCGATGGATGAGACTGCTCCCGAATTGATCTTTAGATCAAATGTCTCGTGTCCACTTCAGGTCTTCGACATTCAAGACTTCAGGCCTTTGGGAAAGTGATGGTGGTAAAACTCCCAGAGTGATGTAACTCTTGATGACGTGTCACTAGACGAGAAGTTTCCATGTGTCACTCTAATTCGTGATTTGCACATACTTGAAATGATGATTTAAACTTGACACTTGTTATTCTCTGACTGTGCCATGTGTCCTTTATCTGATAGTCAGGATAGTATCTTAGATCGACGACTAAGAGTTCCTTTGGACCTTCGTCCTTCCAGACTTTTGACATTTCTTGGTGGCAAAACTCTCAAGGCAATTCTCCTGGAGTGACATAACTATCTTACGCCACTTGTTGACATGGCACGAGCCAATTTCCTCTTGACTCTTGTCATCACTTGATTATGCCATGCATATTTTTCGATGTGGTCTGCTGACATGGTTTGCCAACATGGTCTTCTAACGAGGTATTCCACTATGCCCTTTTGCTGACGTGTTCTACTAACCAATAGCCCTAAACCAATGGTCCTCGTTTGTCCTCCAAATCCAATGGTCCTTATTCATTTCATATTTCTGGGCTTTGGGTATTTCATATCTCAAACATTCTGGAGTGTAACCTTTTAGTGACTTTAAAACCGAACTAAATGTTGTTCGTCTATTAGGATCTTAGATTGACGACTTGATCTGTCAGCGTTGTGGCTTTGGTAGCTTATCTTGTCCTTCCACATGAAAGTGATCTGATGGATGATGGGGATTCGCATAATCAAATTCTCAAATGTTTTTCTCTCTTATCGTTTCCTTCCACTCAAAGTGATCCAACAATTGTGAAGTTTCTTAAAACAGATCCATGATTGAGAATGATTGTGCAACCACAATCTGCGAGTGTTTTAACTCATCACCCAACTCCACAATGGGAAGATGTGCACTATTGGTGAGTTAACCACAATCGTTGTTCTTCAAAGCTATAAGACCAGATGGTCTTGACTAATTGTGGGATGGGAACAAGAACGATGTTTAATTCTCCTTTCAATCTCCACAATTCATCCCTGTCGTACATTTGGTGATTTCTCATCTGACGAACATAATTTAATATGACTTAAACTCATTGTTTTTTGGATCAACCACAGTCGTAGATATTTGAAGCTATGAAATATGATGATCTAGACATATTTCAGGATTGTAACTAGCGAGATGTTTAATTCAGCTTTTGCTCCCTGCAATTCACCCATGCCATTGATCTAGCTTGCAGATCCAACGGTCTTGATTTTATCTGAGCTTTAATATCCAGTCGCTTATGTACTACGCTTTCCTTTCTGAGTTGTGATATCTGCTTGTTGTTCACTCCTCCTCCTGAGCTTACGCTTCCTTCTTCTCCCCCTTCTGTTCTTTCCATCAATGACAAGCACACTCTTTCCTGCAAAACATGCTAACAATCTCCCCCTTTGGCATTGATGGAAACCCTCAAAGGTTTCACTAGACTGCTTAGACATCCAACTATAGCATCCAAATTACTCCTTTTCTCCCCCTTTGACATCAATGTCATAGAAAACATGACCCCCCTGAGTTGTTGCAGTAATTTTCAGAGGCATCATATATTCAACCAACACATACCCCCCCTCACAGGATGGAATCTATTAGGTTGATAATGGGGTCATGCCCGACTCCTGACGTAGATACTCAAACTGAGCTTTTGCAAGCAGTTTAGTGAAGATATCAATAATCTAATCTTTGGATGGAATATAATGCAAAGAAACAACAGTCTTGGTCACATGTTCCCTCAAGAAGTGATACTTGATGGGTATATGCTTGGTCTTGGAGTGAAATATAGGGTTCTTTGACACATTGATTGCACTGGTGTTATCACAATGAATTGGGATCGGTGCAGTATATTTTACCTCCAAATTTGCAAGTGTCTGAATCATCCACAATACTTGGGTACATCAAGTGGCAGCTGCAATGTATTCAACTTTTGTAGTTGATAAGGAAATGGAACCTTGATTCTTTCTCAACCATCATATAAGAGAATCTTTTAAGAAGAATGCACCTCCACTCATGCTTTTCCTTTCATCCACGTAGTTAGCCCAATCAACATCTGAATAGACTGACAGTTGAAAATTATGATTCCTAGGATACCATAGGCCATAGTTCATTGTTCCTTTCAAGTATCTAAATATTCTTTTGACAACTAACAAATGACTATGTTTAGGTGCAGCCTGATACCTTCCTACTATTCCAACAACATGCATTATGTCTGGACGAGATGTTGTGATATAAAATAGGATTCCTATCATAGACCTATAAGAACTCTGATCAACATTAGGTGAGTCATCATCCTTGCTTAACTTGCATCCAGTGACCATAGGTGTGCTCATAGGTGTAGAATCTTCCATTTAAAACATTTTCAACATTTCTCTTAGATATTTCTCATAAGAAAGAAATAATCCTTCATACCTCTAAGTAATTTGTAGACCAAGAAAAAATGATAGTTCCCCTATCATAGACATTTCAAATTTAGACTGCATGGCATAGGAAAACCATTGTACCGACGAAGCATTATTGCTTCCGAATATGATTCCATCCACATAGACCAACACGATGAGAAAATCATTACCCTATTTTTTGATATATAGATTGTTTTCAATTGTTCCTCTCTTGAACCCTTTGTCTTGAAGATACTTATCTAGTCTATAATACCAAGCATGAGGAGCTTGTTTCAACCCATATAAGGCTTTCTTTATCTTGCAGACAAAGTCAGGGTTATCTGACAATTGGAAACCCTCTGGTTGTTCCATACAGACTTCTTCTTTTAGATCTCCATTTAGAAAATCTGACTTGACATCCATTTGAATGACTTTAAACTGTTTATGACAAGCATAGGCAAGAAACATTCTAATAGCTTCTAATCTTGCTACAGACGCAAATGTTTCATCAAAGTCCAATCCTTCTATTTGAGCATATCATTTGCAGACCAATCTAGACTTATTTCTTACAATATTTACTTTCTCATTCATCTTATTTTTGTAGACCCATTTGGATTCTACTACATTTTTATTTGTTGGCCTAGGAACGAGTTCCCAACTGTCATTCTTTTCAATCTAGTCCAGTTCTTCATTCATTGATTTTAACCAATTTACATATTCAATGGATTCATTGATGTTCTTGGGTTCCACCATGGATATGAAGGCCATATGTGATTTCTCGGTGTCTTTGGTTATCCTTCTTTTGGTTTTTACACCTTTGTCTTTCTCACCAATTATTTGACTTTCAGGATGATTATTTTGAGTAATTCTGGAGGAAGGATTTGATGTTGATTGTTGTCCTAACTCTTGTTGTCTAGGTGTCTCTTGTCCATTTGATTCTTGGACCTGTTCATCTTTAGTTTTAGTTGTGTCCTCTGTAGTAGACTCAATATTGCTCACCTCTCTTACTAGAACTCCTTCATCAACCTTTAAATCAATGCAATCAACTAATTTATGCAATATTTTATTAAAGCATTTATATCCTTTAATATTGGTAACATATCCTAAGAAGATGGCTTCATCAGACCTATCATCATACTTGCCAAGGTTTTCATTATTATTCTTTATGTAGCACTTTCTCCCAAAGACTTTGAAGTGTTTGATTGAAGCAGATCTTCCATACCATAGTTCATAAGGTGTCTTGTCACTATGTGGTATGAGGTGGGATTTGTTAAGAATATGGATTGTTGTTTGTATTTCTTCTACCCAGTAAGTTTGACCAATGTTCTTCTCATTCATCATTGACCTGACCATTTGCTGAACTGTTCTGTTTTGCCTCTCAACTACTCCATTTTGTTGTGGAGTTCCTGGGATTGTGTATTCTCTCTTGATCCCATGTTTGTCACAAAACTCCTTGAAATCACTTGACATAAATTCTCCTCCTCTGTCTGATGTTACTACCTTTAACCTCTTTCTTGTTTGATTCTCAGTTAAAGCCTTAAATATTTGAAATTTCTTAAATGCTTCAGCTTTTCCTTTGAGAAAAGAAACCCAAGTAAGTATGGAGTAATCATCAATGATCAACATAAAGTAGTTTTCCTTCCTTGTGCCTTCCTGTCTTGATGGTCCACATAAATCCATATGAAATAATTGGAGTGGTTTCTCTATTGAAGAAGAGCTCTTTGATTTAAGCTGTGTCCTGGTTAGCTTTCCTACTTGGTAGGGTTTACACACAGAGTCTTGTGGCTTTGATATTCTTGGAAGATCTTTTACTGCCTCAAGATTTTTGAGCTTGATTAAGTGGTCAAAGTTTAGATGTCCAGGTCTCCTATGCCATAACCAACTTTCATCATTTTTTCTTAGATGACACTCTTCTTTATCTTCTTTCAGTACATATACATCATTTTCTGTCCTTATGCTTTTAGCCACCACTTGACCTAAATTTATAGATTTTATCTTACAATCCTTGGAAGTGAACACCACTTCACATCCTCTGTCACACATTTGAATTACACTAAGAAAATTATGTTTCATCCCATCTACAAGAAGAACATCCTGGGATTTTCCTTTACCATTACTCAAACTCACCATCCCTTTACCCTTGATTTTACCTGGTTCATCATTTCCAAAGGTTACATTTCTTGTTTTTCTTTTACTTATAGAAAAAAACTTATCCTTTTCTCCAGTCATGTGCTTGGAACATCCACTGTCTATATACTAGGGGTATTTTTTTTTTGAGCTGAAAGTACTAGACCACATTTTTCACTATCTTTATTTTTCCATGTGCTGGCATTTCTAGCTAAAGGATTTATCCTTGGATCTGCCTTATACTTCTTCAGATGGCAGTTTGCAGCTTTGTGGCTAAAGTTACGAAAGTTATAACATTCAAGCTCATTGTTCAATAGGTAAAAGTGATTGGTGCTACGTTGTCTATTCATTAGCTACTTAGTTCTATGTTGTAAATATTGTTTATTTCTTGACCTCCTCAGTTGCATGTCTCTAAACTTAATTTGACAATTTACAATCTTATGAACAAAATTAGAACAACAAAAACAGTAGCCATGGAAGAAATTTTGGCATTTGTTGTGCCATCTTCTGATCTCTTTATTTTTTATCAGGGATCATCTTATCTTTATTAGCTTTTGGTGACATAGTACTCTCATGGTTTGATTGTTTTCTGACTCAGAACTTGATCATCTTTACTGGCTCTTTGCTTTCTGGTTGTTTGTTGCTTGAACCATTTACATAACCTACACCAGTATTCAACAAAGGAGATCTTTGTTTGATCATAATGTCATGAAGTTCTATTGTGGCTTTAATGCTTGGAATATGTTGGAGATACAATGTTTTAAACTTCTCCATCTATTTTCTAGTTTTTACTACCTCTTCTTCCAAGGATTCACATCTTTCCTTCTTTTCTGATAGCTGTTGTTTCAGAATGTCCTCTATTTTCTTTGCCTCTTCTAATTCCACTTTTAGCAGGGCAAAGTCTTCCTCAGGCCCTTTATTGTCTTTCTCGAACTATATCAACAATTGTTTTTTCTTTTTCTTCTTAGATCTGAGTCTAGCAATTTCTTCTAGAGCATTGAGCAGTTCTTCTTCCAAGTCAACCACGGCTTCTTCATCATCAACATCAATTACTATGCCTTTATTATCATAATACTCTTTGGTCATAATCATAAGTTCATTAATCTTATCTTCACAGGAAGAGTCACTATATGTGTCTTCTGAAGAGTCATCATTGTTTACACATAGACTTTTCTTTTTACCAAATATCTTGGGTTTGTACTTCTTTTCACCTTCATAATTCTGATCCTATTTCTTGTGTGGACACTTAGATGAAAAGT
>JASDQU010307422.1:77009-97279 GCA_032191745.1 Picea mariana | reverse complement strand
CATTTTTGGAAAACACTTTTAGGAGTTAATCATACACAGAAAAAACGAACTTCAACCGAACCTTAGAAAACCTTCAAAACTCTTGTGAGTGGGAAATCCCTCTACGGATTAGCATTTAGGGTTTAATTATGCATGCAGAAAAGACCTAAATATTTCTACTTTCTACCATTGTCCTAGACCTAATCCCCATTATTCTTAAGCAAATACATAGTTAAGAAGATCAAGTGAGCATACCTTATTTCGGGTGTTTGATGTAGATCCTTCCTCACGCTTGATTGCTTTTTTATTACAGTTCTCCTCCCAAGGCTAACCTGCATTCACACAAAACAAACAAAAAACTCCACATGCATTTGATATATAGATTAATGGGTTAGAGATTCAATAAACAAGTATGCAATAAACCATGAAAACCTCATATGGTGGGACGGGAAAAGTGTTTCTTTATTATTAACTTCAACAAATCAACTTACAATGATGAAGTTGGCCGCTTCTCCACGAACCTGGTCCTGGGCTCCTCTTCAACTGTCCTCCAACTTCTTTGCTCTATCTTTATCTTTGGACAAGGATGGCTAAAGGGTTGGGACAAAGGGAATGCACAATTGGGTATAGTTTCTTTACTATGATTCTCCACCTCTAAATGGGACCCCTAACCCTTCTTTTATAGGCTAGAAGAAGCTAGGTATTTGGAATAACCCTCGGCCATGCATGGCTGGAAGGTTTAGTTAACTCACCCAAAGTTGTGTGTTCCATCGACAACTTTTCTTTTTTCATGCTTTTATAGGTACATGCGGGATGTTTTGGGTCAGCTAGCGTGTACACACGTGCAGTAATAGAGCAAGGCACGTGGGCCTTTATAAAAAGTGTTTTTAAGAAGAGTTGTTCAATAGTGCTTTGGAAAAGAAGGAATTTGAGATGGCCTGATGCCAGGTAAGCATGTCTGGTGCAAGTTAGGGTTATAACAGATGCCCCCTAATGTGTGAGGTTAGAAGAGTATCTGATGGCTGAAATACATTAACAATATTTACTGATGTGCTGAACAAGTGAGACCAGGGACCAGAAATCGGGAGGCATCGTCTGCAAAAATAACAATTGTCTTACCGAGGCGGGCATACCCATGCTCAGGATAAAATAAAATCATGGCTACCAATCAAATACACTATAGATCCATGTCATATAACTAAATAAAATGTAGACGCGAACAATACACAGTGGAGCTACATCTCGAAATCAAAAGGATATACATGTAGAGTATCCATCTTCTTAGAAGTTGATAAGGCCTGATGGTTGGAGATGAGGTCTTCAGAGCTCAAGCAACAACTTCAAAATCTTCAAAAGTCGGGTAGGAGTGTAATATGAGTGTACGAATTCACTACCTAGAGGTCTTCGACAGCTCTTCGATCATGGACTAGAGAATCTTGATGATCAGACTGAAGGCTTCATTGATTTCGAACAAAGACTTGATTGGACGTTCAGGATGGCTGGGTATGAGGGAAAGAGACAAACTGTAGAGGGGATGACTCAGGCTTGGTAAAAACTTCCCTTGGACAACATCATGACAAATGATGAGACTCAGGAAGCATGGCATTAACATAAGTTTACGAAGTAGGAGGCAATGCAAACTCTCAATATGTTTGGAAGAATAACCAAACGGAGGAGGACACAACTCTATGTAGTGAGAACAACTTCCTAAGGTCATATTAAATCCCAGAGTTTGATGAAAAAACAGACATATGTGCTTTATCCAAGGGCAACTTATTGTGATGCCAATAAAGAAAATACTTTTCCCTTCCTCTTTTTGGGGTATATTTGATTTTTTTGTCTTTTTCAATGATTTTGGGGAAAAAAATGAAAGAATGTTACGTTACAATGGAGGAATGAGTGTTACAAACATACAAGTTCAAGGCGCAAGGACAAGACTGATGTTCATAGCAATGACACTTGGGAAAAATCCTCCAGAGGCCAAAGGTGTCAAGACGCAGAGGCAAAGTGCTATAAGGCTTGTGTATAAGGTATGCTTCAGATGGTTTAGTTGAGAGAAACATGGAGCCGACATTTAGACCAAAGACGCAGGTATGCAAATGCGGTTAAAAAAACACACAATGGTAACATCCTTCGATGTAAGTTTAACGAGCCCAAAGAAGGTAAGCTCGGGGGTTTTTCATATTTAGAGAGTCTGAGAAAACGTAAAAGGAGACTCCATTGGGGAACCTTTTTCGAAGGTAGTCTAGTCGATTCGAAAAAGGGGTAAACTAGCACTGACAAGATCTCTATTCAAAACCATTTTAACGAGTGTGATAAAGACAAGATCACTCAGCCATTTTTTCATTTTTAAGGAGTCTGAAAAAAGATTAACTATGGATTCCATCAGGAATGTTCTTCTGGACCGGTTTAATGAGTGTGAAAGAATAAGGTCACTCAGCGATCTTTTCAATTTTAGGGAGTCTGAAAATATCTTTTTCGTAAATTTAGTCCCTTAGGCCCGAAAAAGGGTTAAAATGATACCTGAGAGTACTCTTCTAGAGAACTGAAGTTCCATAGAGTATACCTTTGTTTGTACAATTGACCGTCTGGACTGAAAAAGGGGTAAACTACCACTGGACAGACGTGACTTCAAATTTTAGTTTAATGAGTGTGAAAGGCCACAAGATCACTCGACAATCTTTTCAAAAGAAGACCCGTTATGTCTTTTGGGAGTCTCGGGGGTGAGGTCAAGAGTGAAAAGGAATCATGCAAATGAGGCTCAAACTCATAATCCGGAAAAACAAATAAGGACTCTCGAGCCTACAGTGATTAGAGACAACATGGACACCATAATGCAACTAGGATATACCTAGGGAATCCATGTTCCGGTAAGATCTACCACCAACTCACGACACTTATAAAGAAGCAATGATGGTTATGTGTCGCAACCTGATGGGATCGATCCTATGGCAAAGGGAAAAAGACAACGAGATACAAAAGTCAGGGTAGAAACCTAACCTACATGCTTAAGTTGATCATCTGAAAATTTTCCACGGACCGTCAAAAGTTACCCAAAACTCCAAAAAAATGTCCCGATACCCGATCATACCCCTCCAATGAAACTCCTGAATCACTCTAAATGGTTTTTGTTTTAAATAAAATGATAAGGGGGGCCAAAAAAGTGACAAAAAGAGGCCAAAAAGTCTAAAAATAGCAGATGAAATCTCATTATCACCATTGTTGATTTTGAAATCGACTCTGGAGCCAAAAAAACCCCTTTGATAAAAGTGGTGATTCCGGGAGCTACAGTGGACAAAACAACTATCTGTCTAGACCAAGTAAGTAAAAACTCTCTTATCTTGCTATTTAAATCTTTTTTTTTCTTTGGGTTCCATGTTTTGGGGGGGCGTCAACCTTCAAAAAGTCAGCCCTAGGTCCATGCGGGATGACTTAGGATAGTCCATGTGTACATTCGGGCAGCGTAAAAACTGCACATGTGTACACGTGACTGTCAGCATTACAGCCCACGTGGACCCCCTTATTGAATGAAAATAAAAATAAAAAACAAGGGTTAACCCTCCTGAACCTTGGTGTTTTGTAGGATGTATGTTCACTGGAGAGAAAGAGATCATGAGGAGGTTAGTGAGTTGGTCGGGGAAGACCCCAATGTTGTGGCTTCCTTGATGCAATGTGGGTTTCTCAAGTTCTTCTTATGTCCTTTTATGCGGGCACAACCTAGGCTACTGAATGCCTTGGTTGATTATTAGTATCTGGATGCAGAGGTGTTTATGTTAGAGGGGTAGTCACTAGTGCCATGACAGAGGATATATATTTTTTTTCTAGCCTCTCCAGGAGGGTGGAACCACTCAACTTCCGAACATTTCCTTTCGGGCTGCATAACATAGCGGAATTGATAGGACTTTACTGTGAGGCTGGTACAGGTCGCTTGAGCTCACAGGTGCCCATAAGAAAGATTACTGACTTATCACTGCAGGCAATTGTGTTGCTTATTGGGTGAATCACTGGTTCTATGGCTCTACATCATGTGTCCCATGCATAGATGAACTGTGCAATCCAGTGCTTAAATGCACAAATATTTGACTGGAGCACAACATTGTTAGATTGTATGAAGAGGCAGTTGACAGATTGTCCGTAGTGGACACAGAGGAACTTCGGGTTTGGGACCATTCTATTCTCTTTCTTCTTTGAAAGAGTTTCGAGCTTCAGTCCTCGAGTAGTGGTATGAGGACATCAGGCCTCTCTTCCTACAGTTTGTAGATGGACAGTGTTACTGCCAAAAAAGGGTGGTGGAAGGACCAATGAGTCCTTCAACGATGATTTCTTCGCTTAGTTGTCGCGACAGATCCCAATCATAGAGGATTACCCTTATGCTAGGATTGATTTCTCGAGAGATCCTGAGATACTAGTACCTCCTGGTGAGGAGCGAGGAGAGATGGGTAAGCTTACATCATTGCTTTGTTTTTTTGTTTTTTTGTGAAACATATGTAATTTTTATGTCGTTTTTGCTATATATCATTTTTTTTACACTAGAGTATTTGATGGATATGTGTTTGTTGTGTGCATATGTGGGACCAGTGCAACCTGCGGACTATGCGAGGAACATGCATCATCCTTGGCCAGGGGCCTTACCTACCGTCGCAGGGGGACCAACAACATCAAGAGATCTTCCAGCTGGGGAGGCTTAGAGGGTGTTGAGACGAGTCAAACAAAACTTTACTATGCTCACTTGCATGGTCCCTATGGCAGAGATTGAGGATCTGCCACCATCTATGCAGCCTCATGTATTGGGGGCACCATGGACGTGGGTCTGATTGTTTCAGCATTTGGAAAACATTGTTGATCAGTACAATAGGGCCCACAAGCCCTGACCTCAGTTAGACTTCTCACGTGCCAAGAGCACTACTTGTATATATGTTTTGAGAGGCATAAGCCTCGTGACTCGTTATTGGTCATATTTTTGAGGTGCTTGCATCCACCTATGTACTCTGGTGATTATGATGTTATATATGGATTTTTGTGTCTTTTTGTGTCTTATGAATCATTTTTGCAAAAAATGTATTTACATGTTTATGTGTATGTCCTTTCATATGTGTGCAAGATGCCAATCTAAAATTTGATTAGCTAGAGTATCTGTAATTTGGTTTAATCTCCTAGGAACATGAAAATATGTAATATAATCAAAGCTTTGTTCTAAGAGACGTACCCTAAGTAATTGTCAGTATAAAGTCATATCATGAACACGGTAGACTCTATTTAACTGAGACACAACTAGCTGAGCGTCGAGATAGACCTAGAGATCAGGGATACCAAATGACAAGGCGTCACGAAGCAACTCAATAACTGCATTATACTCAACAACATTATTTGTGGTGTCACCTAAGCATATACCACCGGAAGATAATAACTGGCCTCGAGGTGAAAAAATTACCCAAGATGCGGATGCAAGCCTCTGAGTGTGCCAGCTAGCACCATCTGTGTACCCAATGAACACCTTGGATTCACTTGACATCTACCACAGTGATGAAAGATACATAAAAAATGACACGTCCATAACACTAAAATAAACTAGAAAGTAATAGTACAACAACTATACATATGTTATAAAAAGTTACCCATGGTGACCTACCTATGAGTAATACTTCTTGAAGTAGAGTCCATTTCTAGGCTCCGCCAAAGCATTCCCTTCAAAATCAACTAGATGATAAGAACCCTTTTTTAGAACCTCTTTTATGATGAAAGGTCCGAACCACATGGGTTTGAATTTTCCTGCCCCCGGGGGGTCCTTATCTTGGTCATAGACCAGGACAAGGTCGCTTTCAGTGAAAATTTGAGGATGAACAGACCTATCATACAGACACTTGACTTTATGTTTGTGAGCCTCGTTGTCCAGGGACACATCACGAAGCTTCTCATTGAGCTGCTCAAGGTATAATAACCGCTCTTCAAGTGGAGAAGTGTCTGGCAATAATTGTACTACCAACTTTAGGGACGGGATATGACATTGCATAGGCAAGACTACTTCAAGCCTGTAAACGAGTTGAAAAGGTGAAAAACCAGTTGCAGTCTTAACAGACGTTCGGTAAGCCCATAATGTCGATTATAACATAAAATTCCAATTTGACTTGACTGAGTTGATCGTTCATTGTAGGATGGTCTTAAGAGATTTATTCATAGCTTCCACCTGACCATTTTCTTGGGGGTAGTAGGGTGATGAATGTGTTTTTTCGTAACCCAAGCTTTGATGTTAACTCATTCATCATCTGGTTCTAAAAGTGACTGCCATGGTCAGTGACAATCTCCCTCGGGACGTCAAACCTTGTTATTATCTGATTGAATAAAAAGAGAGCTACAGTCTGTCCATCATCTTTAAACGTTGGCATAGCTTCAACCCACTTCGTGAAGTAGTCTATAGCTACGATGATATAACAGTTCCCCCTTGCTGAAGGAGGGTTGCATGTAATGTAATCAATCCCCCACTTGGTGAAGGGACCAACTATGATGATAGGAAACATGGGAGCGGGATGTGCCCTCATCTTCCGAGAGAATATCTGGCACGGGTGACACTTCTTGACCGATTCGATACAATATTTGATTAGTGTCGGCCAGAAGTAACCTTCTTGTAGAATCTTTTGGGATGTTGCCAACCCAGATAAATGACTGCCACATGCTTCGATATGGAAATCGTTAAGCACGATAACTGTTTCTTCGTGAGTGAGACATCGGCGCAGGATGCAGTCTACACATCTCCGATACAATGTATCTTCGAGTATGAGATAATTCTTAACCTAATGGCGTATGCATCGATTCTCATCACAAGAAGCAGAGGTGGGGCACTTCAAAGTCTGGAGATAGATAAGTATATCTCTGTACTAGGGATCCGAAGAGGTGATAAAAAACATATCTCCTTTGATAGGCGACTCTTTGGGCACAAAATCACCTGACTCAACCGGAAGTTCTGAAATAAGTTCTGCGAAGACTAGTAACTTTTTGGATTTCACTGAAACGAAATCTAAGTCAAAATCCTGGAGGACGACTATCCATCTACTGATCTTTCCGCCTATTACCCGTCGTGTCAACATGTACTAGAATGGATTCACAACAACAATGACAGTGGTCTTGCAAAACAGAACATAATGATGGAATCGTTGAACAGCATGAACTGCTACCAATGCAAGTTTTTCGATATGAGAATAATTGAGTTGCGGTCCTATGAGGCCTCGAATCAGGTAATAAATCACATATTCTGAGAATAAGTCATCCTTCTGAACTAAGACCATGCCCATGGTTGACTCTGTTGCAGCCAGGTATAATAAGAAATCTTTGTTATAGTTAGGTGGCCGAAGCAGAGGGGCAGTCATGAGGGCATGTTTCAATGCGTCGAAATAGCATTGGGTGGCATCATCCCAATGAAAAGGAATGTCTTTCTTCAGTAAGCACATAAATCCCTTTGTGATCTCGGCATAGTTGGCGATGAAACTTCTTAAAAAGTCCACCTTTCCCTGTAGACTCTGAAGTTGAAGGATTGTGCGTGGGGGAGGCAACTAAATTATTGCCTCAACCTTGAGAGGATTGACCATGATCCTTGTTGTTGATACTATGAAACCTAACAAACGTCCTGATGTTATGAAAAAACTGAACTTGTTTGGATTCAAGTGAATCCGAAAGTAGTGACAACGCTCAAAGATAAGTTGGAGGTGTGTGGGATGATCCATTCTCTTGTGAGATCGAGATGCTAAATCATATAAATAGGCCTCGACTATATGCTTGAGGTCATGGAAAGCAAAAGACATGGCCCGCTGAAAGGTCGCTCCAGCATTTTTGAGACCAAAAGGCATATTATGATACTGAATGTACCCCATAGACAGATGAATGTCGTTTTTTGCTGGTCTTCGGGTTTGATTTGTATTTGGTTATATCCCTAAGAACCATCCATGAAAGAGAAGGCCTCGCAACCCACACATTCATCAATTATCTGGTCAATAAATGGTGTGGGAAAATTATCTTTGGGACAGGCTTTGTTCAAATCACGAAAGTTTGTACATACACGAATTGTGCCTTTTTTTTTATTGACCGGTACAGGGTTTGACACCCATTGGGTCAAATGGATAGGATAGATAAAACTAGCTTTTAGTAGTTTCTTAACTTCAACCTTAATGGTTTCTTCTTTCCTAGGGTTAAATAGATGAAGCTTCTGCTGGACAAGCTTAGCATCTAGATAAGTTGTGATTTCATGTTCGACTATTTTTGGATCAATGCCTGGCATTTCCTCGTAAGACTATGAAAAAACATCGTGAAATTCTTTAAAAAGATCTATGTAGATTTGAATCTCTCCGAGGGAGCAGTAAGCTCCAACAAAAACATTATCCACGATGCCAGGGGTTCTGGAGATATTGATCAGTATGGTTTCAATGATGGTTTCCATATTACCCTTATCATAGGCCTTGTGTGTAGCTAAGGGATTAATAGGACAAGACCTATCTCCAGTCATAGTCAAGGTGAATTCTCCAGCTCTGATTCTTCTTAACTCTAGGAGGAAGTATGATATGTGATGAAGATCATCCCAGGGTTTGTCCGGACTAGTCATTGCTTCAATTATTGCTTCATCAGAGGGAAAGACTAAGTCTAACAAATCAATATCAGCGAGATAACCTTGATCCCAGATAGGCTCTATAAGCAGATCTAACTCTTGTGCAGGAGTTGGATCTGGGTTGGCCGAATCTTGTTGGACTAAAGAGTACTCTACTTCAGTTGTGGACAAGGGCATGGACATGCCCAAGTGTCGTATCCCCTCCATCGTGGCCGATGGGGAAGGAAGTATCCATGGTTCGGTGAAGTAATTCATGCAAAATGACGAAACTTGGAAAATCTCACATTATGGTGGTCATATATAAACTTGACATCACCTTGAGGGGGCGGGTAATTGAAGGTACCCATCAAATATGGGCACAATCCCACCCCTACGTTGACTACACCTGGTTAAGTATTATCAATCATCGGGACCACAGACACCCCCAATGAAGGGTCAGGTCTAGAGAAAGACAATTGATCAATGGTCACAATCTGGTCCTCATGTGGAAACAACAAGACACAGAAAACTGTAGAAACCACTGCTTGCATGGAATAAGTCCAACTCCTTCCTAATAAGCGATTGTAGTCGAGGGACGCGTCGACTACTTCTACCTCGACGCACATGGTCTTCCCTCCCAACTGCATGGGGAAAGAGGGAATGATACCATGTGGTTGGAACGAACGATCGTCGAAAGAAGTGAGAAGAGTAGGCAACAGAGACAAAACAGGCTGGCCAATGGCCTTCCAACATGCCAATGACATAATGCATGTCGAGGCACCCTCATCAACCACTGTGCGAAAAATATTTTGAGTAAACGTTTTCATGGGGTGAGCCACTACTATCTGAAACGCCACGTGGTAAGGCAGACGAGGTTTTAAGTCAGTTGTATCTAGCATGATGGTACCCGGATTACAGGTCTCTGTAGATCCTAAAGCAGTTAACAAAGCTTTCCTCTGAGAAGGGTAGCTTTGGAGGACCTCCAAAGCAGACATCACACAAGGGGTTTGAGACAAATCCTCCACCATAGAATGGTTATGGGCAGCCCTTGCATTTGGGTTGTGAGAATCTTTTTTGAACGCACCTTTTGGGATGTGTGTCATTGTTTCACCCAAAGTCTTCTCAATCTGTAGAGGAAGAGATAGGAGTTCGGCTTCTTTTCCCTTCTTAGAAGTGCCTGGTTTACTGTAGTCATGCACTCTAATTGATATAAAAGCATCACCCTTCATCATATATACATTCACGAATGTGGGATTGTTCGAAGACAGAGAGGGTCCTTGACTGCCCCATTCCGCGCTTGTAGAGGCTTGGGTTAGGTTTTGCCCATGTTGAAATGGATTGGTTAACACAACAGGTTGTTATTATGTCACAAACTTTTGGGCCTCTGCAAGCCGAGGACATTGGTGGGTCGGGTGGTATTCCATGCATAGGTTGCACAGATACCTCGCCTTCTATTTCTTAGTGTGGCCCCCGCCAGCATTATCAGTGGGTTTCTTATCCCCCTTACCCTTCTTTCATTGTTTTTTCTTTCCTTCAGGCTACTGGGTGGCCTTTGGATTTTTTGATTGCACTATGTGTACATCCGACGTTTTAGTAGGGGGAGCAACCAAAACAGTAGTTTGGCTGGCCGTTGTGTGTTGTATAGACAATTGTTGCAATTGCTTCGTCAATTGCTCAGCGGGCTTTGTTTGTGCTGAACCAACAATACCATCGGCATGTGGTCCAACTCTCTGTTTGGTTTTATCAAGTATTGAGCGTGGCACATCTGGAAAGATCTCATATAATAAACCAGACTGAGAATAGATGAGCTCAAGTTGTTGAGCTCTCATTATGGCGTCTTCTTCAAAAAACACTCTTGATGTTGCGACATCTTTGGATAACTGTGGGACCAAAGACTTAAGGAACCACTCGAGAAAGAATGCTGGTGGGACTGGCACCTTAATTAAACTCTTCCAGCGTCTCCATTCTTGGATGTGATAAGAGATATGGTCTATTTTTTTCTATGCAAAATTGGCCAGCAATTTTGTGCCAGTGCCGTATCTCACAGGTAATTGGAAATGGTTTAGGAAGGCCATTGCCAATTCACCGAAGGAAGAGTATCTTGAGAGGTGGAGCTCAATGTACCATTTCACGGCACTCCCAATGAGAGTGTGTTGAACAATCAAAACTGCACGAAGTTGTATTTCAACGAGTTAGATGAGCACCAAAGGTGGAAGGTAGTCACATGATCGCCTGGATATTCGTTCGTCTTGGCCTCGAACTTTGGTATGTCCGAAGGCAACTTTGTCGACATAGGGGGGCAATGCAGATCATGACAGATAGGGTCATTCAACAACCTTTTCATGTCTGGAAAATGCAAGGTTTCCAAAAAAGGTAGTTTGGGTTGTTGGTGATAACCTGGGAAAAAGGGACTTGGAGTTTGACTGGCACCAGGTTGCCAGGAAAATTTTGGCTGTTGGCTTGGGTTTTGGTAAAAACCATGGCCATGACCAGTGTACAGATTTTGTGTGTGAGGAGACATCATCAGCTGATTCCCAAAATAGGAAGTAGATGGATGGGCGTGCATTACATTTGGAGGACTTTAGGAAGGGTTGCCCCATGCCGATCCCGTGGGAATAGGCATAGTACCTTGTCTAAGGTTCCATTGATTGTAGAAATAATTTCCCCAGATCAAAATTCCTGACGAGGGAATGGATCCCTGCTAAGAATTCCAGGGCCCTGATGCGGAAGAAGTTCCTAGGTTTTCCCCCTGTGCAGGAATAGTACCCTGCATAGGAATAGGTTGTCCGAAACTGGGGTTGCCCCCAGTCAGGAAAGAAGTTGACGAGAATACGTTGTTACCAAATGCACTGAACAAAGAAAACGGTGTCGAACCTATTGGCATATTATGCGAAGGCGGTCCTTGACTCCCTACTCCAAATAAACTATGGTGTGCAGGTGGCCCAATAGATTGTTGATGCGTGGCATTGAGTGAAGGGGACGAAGGAGGTATATGACCTCCTCGTAATGGAAAGCATTAAAAGGCGCTGAAGTGCCCCCCATGTGGCCTTGAAGAGGATCGTTAGAGATCCCTACCCCCGGACCTAAAGTCTGTGAAGTGGAGTAGGAAAGTACAAGACTTGTACCTAAGCTAGGCATCCCATATGAGAACGGAGGGCCTGTCGCACTTGGTGGCAAAGGGTTTGTGGTCGCCGCCATAGATGGGATCGGACCACTGTGTGAGGTAGAGGCAGTCGAGACCATGGTGGCTCGGACCAGTGATGGTGGGTTAGGAGGTGGAAACTCTCCTGTGGTGACAACCGTAGTGGGAATTGAAGAATTCCCACAAGGAGTAACAACATTTGTTTCCATTACTGCGTGCGACACTGTCTGGCACTCGTAAGGGTGAATCGGTGCGATGATGGGTGCCAAAATATCAGTGGTTGGAGTTTTAGGTGGACCAAGAGCTTTCTCTCCAAGGTCTAACACAATCACTTCCTCCAGATGTTGGTCGGGCACAATTTCTTGTGACCTGGTCACTTTAAAAGACCCTTGATGGTCTAGCTTTCGCCTTAGTGGTGGTGGGGGTGGCTCTTGTGTAACCGGTGATAGGCCCAGAAGCCTTTATGACCAGTGGAGCTCATGATTTTCCACTGTGTGAGAAGATCAAAGACACTCTAGGGCTGTCTATTCGTTCAAAAAACAAAACACACTAAAAAAGTCCCTACAAGATAAAACAAGCAAACACTAAACTAATTGGAAGAATAGTTACAACAACCAACACTAGAGCAACTTACCGGTGCAAGTGCAACTCGAACACGGAAGCACCCTCTGGGTATACTCTGCAAAGCGTGGCCCAATTTCTGTCCTAGGTACCACGGTATACCCCCGCAGTCACCTGTGTATGTCCCTAAAAATATAGGCAACTAGATTGCCAACGCGTGAATAGTCACCAGGCGGGTACAGTCAAAAGTCGGGTAGACCAAAATGAGCAGGGTATTGAGCCTGAAACCTATCAAGGGTATCGAAAGAAAGTGGTCTAGAAGACAAGTGAGGACCTTGAACGGATTCAAGACCCACGAAGCTCCGTGGCAAATGCAATCGACGGAATCCCAAGACAAGCCCTCTATATGTGTTCTCCACTACGATTGGTCTAGCTTTGGAGGGGTTATCTCCACTACCTTTCCACACGTGACCTCATGTTTATCCCCTATGTTAGAGGGGGGTCCCAGATAAATTTCATGATACTGGACTTTGACACTCTCTAACTCAAACACCAATGTTTGATTTTAATGGCCTTGAAGAGTTTCCTCTCCAACCTAATTCAAGGCCCTAACCCTAAACTAGTTGGTTGACCCTACAAACATAAAAAGTCTAATGAATTTTAGATTTAGCGTTAATTTTTATGGCTTGTCTTAAGTCAAAGGTTTATGAAAGTGAAACTAGTGATGTTTGAAAGACGAAAGCAAAATAAACAGAAAGATGGAAATTAAAACCTTTACTTCACTTAACTCTTAAACAACTTTTCAAACTTAAAATTTTTTCTAAGATCTTTGAACAACAAACTCAAAGCAGGATTTCACTCAACTACGAGCTACTTGTGATCTAATTAAACCGTCAAGAACTTATGAAAGCAAAGACTTTTCCCTGGTTACTAATGCAAAACAACACTTTTTAACCAACAAAGAAATAAAAGATTTTTTTTTTATTTGAATGCTCACAAAGAAAAAAGGAAAAATATCAACAATTCAAAACCAAGAAAAATTCATGGCCTAAGTGAAGATCACAAAGAGTCACTTTAAAAAATCACACACAAGCAAATTAAAATTGGACTCTCACACTTGTCTAAAAACCTTATAAAAGAAATATTTTGAGGAAAACTTCTAAATGAAAAAAGAAATCTATTGTTGTGATCAAACCTAAGTTACTGACCTCTATGACAGAGACCCAAACCTGAGAGGTATAATTCTTGTCAAAAGAAAGGATGACTTCCTTACCTTCAAAAAAAATCCTCTCCACAAGCACATTACTGACAGTTCCACAACAAGTGTGTGCACGCGAGCTATGTAAAGTCAGAGCATGTGTACACATGTGCTGGCCTTATACAGGTCGTGTGTATATCTGAAACTCTAAGACAAATAAAAATCCAAGAAAGCCAGCCCAGGCAGAGACTACTGGTACTAAGAACCAGAATCTCTTGAAGACTCAGACACTTACTTTAATAGAAAAAGAAAACAATTCAAGGAAAACTTCATAGAACAAACCAATCCAAGGTGAAACCAAATCTATAGACTGCAAACAAAAAAGACTAGAAAGAGTTCTAGAAAACCCCTGAGAAGGACTAATTCTGACGGGGAAGAGGATGACTACCTATTTAAAAGAAATTTTTTGGAATCATACACGCGACTGTCACCTCCTCAGCTAGCATGTACACACGGGTTGTGAGAATGCAAGGCATGGATACACGTGTGCAGACCTTATACAGGCTATGTGTACCTCTGTGGGTCTCGGAAAAAAAATACAGTCAAGCAAAGAAATAGAGATAACTGGTATGGAAGACCAAAATCTCTGTTAGCTCAGACTTTTGCAAAAACTTTAAAAACAGGAAAATGAAACCAGTTCTTAAAAATACCCAAAAATATTCCCAGGAACCCTAAATATCTCCCCAGTATGGTCGCCATTTCTATTGTGATTGGGAAATCCCTCTTCGGACTAGCACTTAGGGTTTAATTATGCATGCAAAAAAGACCTAAATATTTCTAGTTTCTACCGTCGTCCTAGACCTAATCCCCATTATTATTAAGAAAATACATAGTTAAGAAGATCAAGTGAGCATACCTCATTTCAGGTGTTTGATGTAGATCCTTCCTCATGCTTGATCGCTTTTTGATTGTATCTCTCCTCCCAAGGCTAACCTACATTCACACAAAACAAACAACAAACTCCACATGCATTTGATATATAGATTAATGGGTTAGATATTCAATAAACAATTATGCAATAAATCATGAAAACCTCATATGGTGGGACGGGAAAAGTGTTTCTTTATTATTAACTTCAACAAATCAACTTACAATGATGAAGCCAACCGCTGCTCCATGAACCTGGTCCTGGGCTCCTTTTCAACTGTCCTCCAACTTATTTTCTCTATCTTTCTCTTTGCACAAGGATGGCTAAAGGGTTGGGACAAAGGGATTGCGCAATCGGGTATAGTTACTTTACTATGATTCTCCTCCTCCAAATGGGACACCTAACCCTTATTTTTTAGGCTAGAAGAAGCTAGGTATTTGGATGAACCCTCGGCCATGCATGGCCGGAAGGTTTAGTTAACTCACCCAAAGCTGTGTGTTCCGTCGGAAACTTTCCTTTTTTCGTGCTTTTGTAGGTACACGCGGGCTGTTTTGGGTCAACTAGTGTGTACACACGTGCAGTAATAGAGTAGGGCATGTGGGCCTTTATAAAAAGTGTTTTTAAGAAGAGTTTTTCAACATTTCTTTGGCAAAGAAGGAATCTAAGATGGCCTGATGCCAGGTAAGCATGTCTGGTGCAAATTAGGGTTATAACAAAAACACACCTAATTTATTTATCTCAAGTTAGGCTATTTAAAATTTTCCTGTCTTAAAACTGAGTTTGGATCTGTTTAAGATAATCAAAACAAATTTAACCAAAATATCATACTCCGACCGACTTCATTTGCATCAAGGTTAAGTAGATGTAGTAATTTATTTAGGGATCCCCTCGTTGGTTCAGAATGTAAATATTACTAGAAAGAGAATTAGATGTCACAGTATGTTTTGTGGTTATGTATCACAACCATACAGATATCATAGATATTTTTTCACTTCCAGTGAGCTTGTTCAGTACCCCGGTGAAGTTATATACTTCTCCCATTGAATTTCCTTTCACCACTTCTATTAGCACTGCATTTTGTTGAGATGAGGGAAATCATTACATGAATTTCCTTTCATCATCTCTTTGGACAAGATGGGGGAAATAAAATTATGAATTTCCTTTCACCATATGTCTTATATTTTAATAATTTGAAGTGGGGACAATCAATCTATATTTATCATACAACAGATGATATCTTCTTAAAATTTTAAAAGAAGGTCTGTCACAATTTTTTAAGTATACTCTGAAACTAATTTTCTCCCAATATTCAATACACCTTCGCCTATAGGGAAGATTTTATAGGGATTTTGATTTTGCAGGGATTGACCTTGAGCGAATTAGTCTTTTTAAAATCCGATAGAAGAGCTAAAGTTACCGAGATTGACCTAGAAATTCTTTCTTTCAGTTAAAATCAAAGGAACATAAAGACTTTCACCTAATATTGTTTTGAAGATATGTTTTTATGTTTTTAGACTCAAGGTGAAATTCTTTCTTTCTATGAAGATCAAGGAAATGTAGCGAAAATTAGAAGAGAATAAAATATAGGGGATAGGAAAAATAAAATAGAACGAGGACTCAGAGGGCCTGACGCAAAAGAATCCCACTCTCACACAAGTTTGTTTATTGATTCTCGAACTTCCTTTCAAGCCTTTTTATTCTTATTATATTTTTCTTTTTATTTCATTCAGAGAAGGATTCATAATTTCATTCAGAGAAGACTTCATAATTTCTCAGTATGACATCTTAAGTTGTAATTTTATACTTCTCTGATCCTTGATCAGGGGGCAATATTAACATGAGTGAAACCCTCTTTCCGTTTGATAATATTTCCTTAAAATTTTAGTTTGAACTAGCAGGGTAGGAGTTCATACCTCAAATTTCCTTTCTATTTTCAATCAAGCAAATCATTAATTCATCACCTATTTTGAGAGAAAATGAATGTTTTGAAAAATGAGTGTTGGATTATGATGCATCCTTATCTCTCGTCTAACAGTAAGTATTCTACACGGGAACGAAATGGGAAATGTTGGAAAATTATGCAGAATAGAGATGGCATGTGATACAGATGATTTTATATTCTTCTTTGATGATGTCAAGTAAACATGGTTTATTTACAGCGAACTATAAAATGACTTGGATAATTTACAAAAGAGAGGAAAAATTGTAAATTGAAAAATGAAAAACAAACGTCAACCCAAAATGATATATACAATGGAAATTTGAAATATGACTAGTGCATGAAATGTTTTAAGTAACGCCCATTGATAGGAGTGTCAAGTATTTTTCCATCACTATTTTCCAGTAAGAAAGAATTTTTCCCCTCAGCGGCTGCAATTCTGAATGGTCCGAACCAGAGATGGTCGAACTTGCCATGTTTTCCTGCATCTTATTTCCTAGTGTCATACTTCAAAACTAGATCTCCAGGGAGAAACTCCCTATATTTATCTTTTTTATCGAAAAGGGACTTCATATTATCTTGGTACTTTTGAAGTTTATCGTCTACTTTGTCCCTATTTTGCTGCACTTCAATGATTTGATTTATCCTTCTTGTAATGTCGTTTGGCTCTTCATTTGCATCCTTCTAGAGTTTCATCACAGGAAGATAAAGATTGATAGGAAGGACAATGTCAGTACCATAAACCAATTGAAAAGGACACATACCTCTTGATTTCTTGGTGTTGATTCGATTCGCCCATAAGGCATATTTCAAGTGGATGTGTCGAGCCTTTTTATTTTCTATCAACACTTTTTTTATTATAGTCATTAGGATCTTGTTAGAAGATTCATCCAACCCATTCCCCTGAGGATAATAGGTTGTAGAGTATCCTAACACAATGTTGTACTTTTGGCAGAAATTGATCATTGCCATAGATTTAAAAGCTTGAGCGTTTTTAGTGACTATTTTTCGAGGACAACCAAATCTTGATAGAATGTTTTCTTCCAAGAAGTTTATTACTATAGAATCTATAACATTCTGAGTTGGAATGGCTTCTATCCATTTCATGAAGTAATCGATAGCGGTTAGAATCCATCTATGTTGAGTGATTTATTGCAGATGGATCTCTCTGATGAATTCCAAGCCCCATTTTTGAAAAGGGGCTTCAGTGTTTACTGGGATTAAAGGTATGGAAAGGAGCTTCTTCTTACCAGTGAACAGTTGGCATGAATTACAGGCTCTAACCCTCGCATTCACATCAGTGAATGACTTTGGAAAGTAATATCCAGCCCTTAAAATCTTGTAGGTTGTTGTTATCCAAGCATGGTGTCCTCCGCACACTCCTTCATGGAATTATTTGATGACGCCTTTTGTTTCAGATTCTGTTAGAAAACATAACAAGAAAACTAGAGGGTCTTTCCAGTACAGTTGGCCATCAATAATAAAATATTTAATTGCTTTAGATAGAGTCATGTCATTCGGGCACTAAAGAGTAAGGAGGTATGTAACAATATCGTGATACCGGGTAGAGTCAGAAAACTTATCTTCAATTCGAACACTAGGCGCCTGATCGTTCATTTCCTCTATATCTAGGAGGGATTCATGCGATTCGAGGTTATTTGTCCTGAGTTCCCTGAAATTTGATTTAGCTAATAGCTTCAGTAGGCCTTGACCCTTGACTAGCTTGGTCAGTTTGACTTCTAGATCAAACTCTTGAATTTTACCCAACCATCGACCTCTTTTCCCATCATTGTTTGGTTGAACCAAGATTTCTTTGATAGCATTGGTTGGAATGTAAGAAATTATTTTGGAATGCAGCACATATGTTCTGAAGGCGTTGAGAGCCTTCAACATTGCATAGGCTTGCTTCTCAAGTATATTGTATCTTAATTCTGCATCCCTGAGGATTTTTCTGAAGAATTCAATTGGTTTCTCGAATCCTTTCTCGTTCTTTTGCAGGAGTATCGCTGCAACGGTATGTTCAGAAACGAATGAGAAGATCAGGAATTCCTTTGTATAGTCTAAACTTGCTAGCACATGTGCTTCCCCTATAGATTTCATGATGCACTCGAAATATGCTTTAGCTTAAACAATCCATTTCACTTCATTGTCTTCCTTCAACATATTTGTAAGCATTTTAATTATTTCAACAAAGTTGGGAATAAATATGCTCAAAAAGTTGATCTTTCCTAAAAAATATTGAATTTATTTTATGTTCCTAGGAATATTAATCATTTCTATAGCCTCAAATCGCTTGGGGTTGACCTTGATTCCTTCTTTTGACACTATATGACCCAAGATCTTACCTTCTTGCATAGAAAAATGTGATTTCTTTGGATTAAGAGACAAACTGAACTTTCTTCATTTTTCAAAGGTGTGACTGAGGTGTAGAAGATGTTATGCATCAGAGTTAGAAAAAAACGTCAAATCATCAAGATAAATAACAATGAATTTGTCTCTCTCACTGACGAACGCAATGTCCATCACTCTTTGGAAAGTAGCCCCTACATTCATCAAACCAAATGGCATTTTATCATACATAAAGGTTCCCCACAGAGTGGTAAACACAGTATTTTCTTCGTTGTCTTCATGAACATCTATTTGATTGTATCCGGAAAAACCATCAATCATGGAAATCCTGTTAGCTCCAACTACCTTTTCTAGAACATGATCCATTTTCGGGATTGGGTAGTTATCTTTAAGAATTTTTTGAAATCAACATAGAGACTTATTTCACCATTTTTCTTTCTAACGGGAACCAAATTTGCTACCCATTCAGAGTACCTGAGTCGAACAATGATTTTTTCATCGAGAATTTTCTTGACTTCCCTTTCTATCACTGGCAGGAGAATAGGTTTTATCTGTCTGAGTTTTTTTCTGAAAGGTTTAATACCATTTTTTAAAGGAATCTTATGTTCAATAATAGAGGTATCGTAAGTTTTCAGATCATCATAAGACCATGCAAAAACATCTTAGTATTGCCTAAGGAATTCAACATACTTACCTTTCATTTGAGCCGAAAGGTACTTTGTTATCTTGACCATTTTGGGATCTTCGTTAGTTCCTACATTTAAGTCTTCAACTTCTTCGGAATGGGGATATAAGGTGTCATCCTGGTCAAACAATCTTTCTAAGGGGACCAAGACTCAGGGAATATGATTGTTCCTAAGAAGGAGCATGTGGTGGTTTGCAGTCTTGTCTTGGAATTTTTCTGGGTTCTCTCCTTCTTGCATAACACAAGCATGATCATTTTGGTTTTCTCGAGCTATGTGAGTTTCAGAGAACTCATCAACCATATCCATAAACTGTTTGATTTTTTCATCTTCTTCGAACACTTTCCAGTGTTTAACATTGTTCGATATCGAAGGCCAATGATTCATCTCAATGTGATACTTCAATTTCAAGACATTAGGGTGTATGAAGGTTGCAGCAGCCTTGGACAAGGAGTGAGCTTGTTGATTTTCCATCCTGGGAATGGAGTGAATATTAAAGGATGAGAATAATTTCTCTATAAGATCCCAAGTGCAATTCATGTATGATCTCAACCTTGTATGCTTATCTTGATATTGTTGATTCACTTGTTTTACAATAAGTTTTGCATCACCATAAACTATCAAATGTTCGATTTTTAACTTCCTTGCAGCTTCTAATACTAAAACCAGAGCTTCATATTCATAGACATTATTCGTATAATCGATATCCCATTGTAATCTATAAGATAAGGGAATAACATACTCATCACTTGGTGCCACGAATAAAACTCTAGCTCCCGCTCCTTTGCAAGATGAGGCACCATCAAAGAACATTTTCCACATTCCCTCTCTAACATTTACATTTTTCTTTGTTATTTATATTTTTTTATTTTCTTCTTTTGTACATTCTTCAAAATCATCATATATAGATAATATACAATTT
>JASDQU010307422.1:20164-34884 GCA_032191745.1 Picea mariana | reverse complement strand
GTCTCACCTCCCACCCCTGGAGCTTCATCCTATTTTGCACCTCCCTTTAGAAATCCAATTGAAAATAATTTTCAGCCTAAAGCTATATTTCCTCGAAGTTGGTGTAACGTCTATGAGGAACACCACGAGGAAGCCACATGTGAGGTAAGGAAGAGTGCTAGAGATAAGATCTTTGATAAAATACTAGAAACTACTATCGTTGTCCTAGATTTTGCAGAGCCAGAATATGTCATGATCATCAATACTAGGAACAAAGCCTATGCTCCCAAGGGTAAATTTGATCCTCGCCGCAATTATTCTAGCTCGAGCTCATCCTCACCTACTGCTACTGTTCAGGTTCCTAAGGTTCCTGATAGTCAAGGAACAACCTCCCATATCCCCTCTTCCAAGTAAAATATCTTGAATTAGTTGCCCAACATCAAAGAAGATGCAACCCTTCTGTACATGGTTGCCATCCCTGAACAACAGATGCATCTGAAACAATTCATGGAAGTAAAATCTTTCGTTGTATCCAACATCTTGGAAGAGGTAAACTAAGAAGATTCATCTGTAAATAAAGTAGGTGTACATAACTTTAGATACCTTGTAAAAAATACCCTTTTTTAACTTTCTATAAAGATTATAGATAAGATATCCCATTGTTGCCTCATTGATGGTGGTTCAGGCCCAAGTGTGATGTTGAAGATTATTATGGAAGAGCTAGACTTGTCTTGTAGAAATGAAAATTCTAGAAGCATGCTCTCCTATAATATCCTACAACAAACAACCATAGGTGAGATTAAATATGTAACCTTAGTTTTGTGCGCACACACTGAAATAAGGACAACCCTTAGTATTTAGGTAATTGATATGCAAATAATCAATTACTCAATCATCTTGGGAAGTGTTGGCACAAGGGCAGACCCAGGGTTCATCTCCAAGAGCGCACTAACAAGCCCTAACTATTGGCCCTTTCAGCAACACATGCGAGGCATATGTAGTCTCACCTGAAGTAGATATGGGGAGGTTCCAAGATAGAGATGTCTGCAACCAAAGGGAGTACCATGTGGATCTGATACAAGATAAATGAGGCATTTATATATCATTTACCAGTTCATATCTACTTCGCACGACTATCTATCAGATCTAACACAGTAATGCAAAAAAAGTATACCAAATGACAAAGAACGGAGCATAAATCACACACACAACACAAGATATATGTGGTTCACCCTCTCTCTAGGGCTACGCCCACAAAACTATTATTTATAATATATTAAGATGAAGCATACAATTCTTTTATGCACTCTCAGCTAGCAGATATTCTTTCTCCCCTTCTCTATCTCTCCCCTTCATGCTCACCCAGCTGCAGGACTGATCTTCATACCCAGCTGAAGATATTACAATACCAAAAGTATATACACTCAAATCTCTCTCTCACACAATCGTACTCACTCGATCACACAATAGTAATGAATCCTCCAGCAACTTAGTACCAATAATAATAACAACCCATCCCAGGTCCTTTCGACCTCTATTTATACATTACAATATATCACTGACAGACTTAGGTCAAGACCTAAGTGTCAAAACCCTAGATACAAAAACCCTAGGTGTCTAAAACCCTAGGTCAACTTGACCTATGTTTTCAGGTCTTTGCCAGCCTGTCTTTCTTTCCTTCTCGCGCGGTGCTCCAAAGCATCCAACGATGGATTTTTCCTCTTTCTGAGTTTTCCATGATCCAAATTCCTTATTGATTTTTCATCCTCGATATCCTCATCCAACGTATTTCTTTCTCTTACTTCACTCCATCTTTTCTTCTCTATTTCTTACTTTGTCCTAGTAATGGTCATTATGTCTTCCGCGCAGTTTTCATTTTTCCTTTTCTTCCTTCATCTTCACTTGTTTCAATAACCAAGGGCCAATAGGCCCCCAACACTCACATGTGACTCATCCCGAGGCACTTTATATATGATCCCTATTTTACTTCAACTATAGACTGCGCGAGGCAGCTTGTGCTTCCAGCTCTTGTCCTCCCTTCCTCCCTTGTGCAGACTGTATTTTCTGTGTCTGGTCCCCAGTTTCAACTGCACCTGGTACCTAGAACTTTTTCTTCATTCTTTTATTGAGAGATGACACAGCTAGTTGTCATAGTACAACTTCAATCGGCTCCCGTTCACCAAACCTTCCTTCCATTCTCCATTCAAATTCTTCAACTATGCAGCTCCTCCTTCTGTGACATGAGAAACCTCATATGGCCCAAGCCAATGCATTTTGAACTTCCCTGGATGCTTCATGAATTTAATATCATATACCAATACCATATCACCTTGCTTAAATACCTTCTTCTTGATGTGTCTATCGTGGTAGGCCTTCTCTCTTTCCTTCTGAACTTGCTAATGGAATCTTGCAATGAATCGGTCTTTTCCAGTTCGACCAACTGCAAAATACTCTCTCGAACAGTGCCAGTGTCATCCATATCTGTAAAGGCAACAATTCTTAAGCTGGGTACCAAATATTCCATTGGGACGACAACTTCGAGACCATAAACCTGTTTGAATGGAGTTTGCATTGTCAGCTTCTTGCAAGTGGTTATGTAGGCCCATAGTACTGTTGGTACTCTTAAATCCCAGTCATCCCTATTCACACTGCAAATATTCGTTAGCGTTATCTTCAAAATCTTGTTGAATGCTTCGACTGTCCCATTCTCTTATGGATGGTAAGGTGTGCTCTTCTGGTGATGGACTGTAAATTCCTCAGTCAAGGCTTCAATAGTTTTATTGATATTGATCACTCATAAGGATCTTCGAGCATCCAAACCTAGTTATGACATCATCAAATATGAAGCGCGCAGCTATAGTGGCACTGTAGTCCTTAACTTCTCTTGCTTCAGTCGATCTAGTCAAGTACTATGTTGTCATGATTATGTACCTTGATCCTGTGTGCTTCCTTGGTGGGTTAATAGGTCCCATGAATTCAATGGCCCATTTCTCAAATGCTTGTAGGTTCAATTGTGGTGCTAATGGAATTTCATCTCTTCTGGACAGTTTTCCAACTCTTTGACATACATCGCAGGCTCTGTAATAGTCCTTAGCATCTCTGTGTAGGGTAGGCCACCAAAGGCCATCTCTAAGAACCTTCTGCGTAGTTTTATTCTCTATAGAGTGTCCTCCTAGGATGCCTTCATGAGCTTCAGCGAGGATCAATGGTCTCTCTATCTCCATAACATACCTCCTTAATATCTCATTAGGTCCCATCTTGTATAGTTGTCCAGCTATAAGTGAAAATTCTACTGCGTGCACTACTAGTTGTTTCTTCTGGGTGATTGTATATTCACTAGGTGTTATTCTTGTTGACAGGAACTGGACTATTTCAGAAAAGTGGTCATCAATATTTCTAATGTCTAGCAATTGTGCATCCAACAATGTATCCTCCAAACTAGTAGGCTCTTCTCCATGTTCCAACCTCGACAAGTGGTCAGTACCTTTGTTCATTCTTCCTAGCTTAACCACGATGTCAAAATCATATTCTTGAAATAGAAGAAGCCATATGCATATCATCCCCCCCAACATTGGCTTGTTGACTAGGTATTTCAGTGTGGAGTGATCAGTGAACATTTTAAAATGTCCTCCCAACAAGTAGTTGTGAAACTTCTGCAGCGCATACACCATGGCTAGCCCTTCTCTTTCAGTAGTGGTGTAATTGATCTCTATTGTTGATAGATTCCTACCAGAAAAGGCTAACGGGTGGTTGATGTCTCTTGTTCCTGGTTGTACTAACACAACTCCTAATGCAACGGAAGATGCATCGACATGCACATGAAATTCCTTGCTCCAATTTGGGAAAACCAAAATAGGCGCAGTAACCATTTTCTATTTCAGCATGTCGAAGCTCTGTTGGCATTCTTATGTCCAGTGAAATAGACAGTCTTTCTTCAAAATCTTCTCCATGGGTGTTGTAATCTGGGTATATCCTTTAATGAACTTCCTGTAATATCCAGTGTGTCCCAGCATAATGCACAACTATTTGAATGAAGTAAGAGGGGGTAGATCAACCATGATGGCAATTTTAGATGGATCTACTAGCAATCCCTGCTTCCATACAATATGGCCTAACAACACTCCAAATGGTAAAAATAAAATGCACTTCTTCAGGTTTAAGGCAATTTGATACTGCCTGCACTTGTCTAACATTAGCCTTAAACATTCGATATGATTTTTCAATAAACTAAAGACAATCCAATCATCAAATTATGCTTCTAGAAACTTGTGTAGAAACTCTTTGAATGCTTCAATCACCACCCTGGAAAAGATGGTTGGAGCATTCTTCAATCCAAACGACATTAATGTATTTGGTAGGATCCCCATTCTATGGAAAAGGTGGTCTTATGGTGATATTCCTTGGCAATCTGAATCTGATGGTATCCTTAAAATCCATATGTAAAAGAATATACCTCCTAGCCTCCTACATTATCTAACACTTCGTTAGTGAATGGCATAGGGAAGGGGTCATGCAAACATGCATCGTTCAACTTCCTGAGATCTATGCAAATCTTGATCTCTCCTATCTTCTTATCTTGTGCCACCATAGGGATAATCCATTTTGATTCTTTGACAGGTTCTATAAGCCCTGCTTCTAGCATTCGGTCGAGCTCAATCTTCACTTTCAACTTATATTTAGGATTCAATCTGTAGGGTCTCTGTTTGACTGGTCTTTCATATGGTTTCAAAGGGATCCGCATCTCTCCCATAGGCCCTTTAATTCCTTTCATATCAGTGAACTTGATTGGAAACAAGTCCTGATACTCAAGTAGTAATTTTGTGATCTTTTCAATAGTGGCAGCATCCCAATAATATCCAATATTTGCAAGCTTTGGTGTTTTCTCTATTCCAATATTGACTTTCTTGATCTTGATCGGATGTCCAATAAATGGTAGCTCAACTCCTGGTCCTTCCACATCTCTCTGGCCTTTTGTTTCTGCAATGTTCACCCTCCTAGGATCATCGTCTTCATCAGTATTGATGTTGTAACAACCTTGCAATTTATGGAGAGGTGCAGTCCATTCATCCTCTTCTTGTTCCAAAGGGAGGTTGGGTGCCTCCTCGAACACTTTCTGTATTACAACCTGTAATGCTTGATCTACTGTAGGATATTGACTTTCCAATAAAAAGGTGGTAACAAAGTTTTGAGTCATACCTTCAGAATCTACAATGATGAGGCGCAACTCTGCTTGAAGGTACCAGTTGATAGGGGTTGTGTCCAGTGTGTTGATGAATTTTTGCAGCCACTTCTCTTGAGGAATATTTCTCCATGCTTCCTCGCAACTTTGCACATGGTCCTTTGAACAAATTTAACCTGTGTATCTAATCTCTCAACCTTCTACTTGTGATGAGAACTATGTTGTCATCAGAGTACAACATTGTACCTATTCTGTAATGTTGTTTTTGTGTGTTCCCCACCATCTTGTTGGTGTGGCTTTCAGGGCCTTGTCCATTTCCATCAATTATTGTTGTGTTGGTACACTTTCTTCAAAGTTTGACAAGAAGGTTTCTAAAGGATTCATATCATCAAAGGTGGGTAAGTTACTTACTATTGTGTCGATCCAGTGTACTTCTCTAGTTAATCTATCGCATCTCCTTGTAGATACTTTGTACATTTTGTTCTACCAGTTCTCCAATGATTTTTCTTAATATGATGAGCATGCATTGTCACTTTGCCAGCTCAAATTTCCATCAGCCGTAGGATTAATGTAATCATGTTTTCTGGTTGTTAATTTGTATATTTTTTCCAGTTCATATGCATGGTCTTCTTCTCTGATGGGCTCTGTGTATCGTTGACCTTCATCGGGATATAAAGGTGCAATGACCCTAAGGCCATATCCTTCAAATGTCATTCATCTTTTCTCTAAATTGACCACTGTGGAATTATGAAAGCCCAATCAATTCCTAACAGCGTAGGGTAAGGACAACTATCATCAACTATCTCAATTACCTTGAAGTATGCAAACATCCTCACTCCGTCAATGTTCATAGGGACAAGTTCCAATATTCCAAAGGGGCTTAAAACTTGTTGATTATCCATCCTAAGTTCGATAGGGGAATAGATAAACTTAGGTTTTCCCAACAATGCCCAGGTTTTCTTCGTCGTGACATTGACCTCCAACCCTAAGTCTAGGACCACATAGTCTATATCATACTATCCAATTTGAGCATTTAGGTGTAGTTCCTTATTTTTCCTTCTCTTCTTGGATATTTGATGTATTGATTTATTCAGTAAAGGATCTACCCTTCCTATCTCATACTATCTGACCAAATTTTGCAGCTCTTGTATGGATTCTTCTCTTTAATCAACTCTATAAATGTATACAATAAACTAACAAGTTTGCTTGCCTCTTTTCCATCTTCGGGTGAAGAAAACTGATCAAATGCCAGAGGCATTCCACATTCTCTTACTTCTGGTCATGTCTTCAATGAAGAACTGTGGTCTCCCCTGAATTCTCTTGTTTCCTCCTCAAACATTTGTTTTTCTTTCTCTGCATCAAAAGTTTGTGTCTTCTCTGCAGCTTTCCTCACTTCTGATTCTTTTGTAGTCTTTCCTTGGATCATTCTTTCTTCTCCTGTAACAATGCCTCCTCGAGTGATAACATCCCCTCTAGGGTCTTCTCCATGAGGTTCTGATTTGATTAATTGTATTTGTGGGTTCTGTTGAGGTCAACGTCTCTCTTGAAGTTTAGCCAGCAATGTCAGACATTCCTTGATAACAAACTCAAAGGATTTGCAATAGCTGCAAGTGGTACAAGGGTTCTGACAGTCCCTTGCCAAGTGTCCTGGCTATGCATAGTTATAACAAATTATTTGTCCTCGATCTCGACCCATACCTCCTCCTCTTCCTCTTCCTCAGAATCCACTACGAGGGTTGACGTTTCCTCTCCCAGGGGAGTTATACTGCGTAGTGTTTCCTTCTTGTTGTACTTCACCTTGGATTTTGTATATATCCCTTGACCTTTCGTGCATGAGGTCGTAAGCCCTACAATCCCTATCATCATGCCACGTGGACTTACAGAATGTGCAATACAAATTTTTGGGTGTATGAACATATCTTTGCATGTAATACAACTCACTAGGGAGATGTCTATTTCTACATACCTCGCACCATGGTAGGGTAACTTGCTTCAAGGGGCTCGAAGCTCCAGAGGACAAGTATTCATGGAATAGGGGACAATGCTCCTTGTCATGGTATTATGATTTTCATCTGACACACCAGATATATTCCCTTTGGTATTTTCCTTTGTCTTTCTTCATATATTCGACCTGTAGAGACAAACTAGTTAGTTGACTCAGGATTTGACTCATACCCAAGCTAGATTCTCTCATAGGGGATGATTCTAGCTTCATGGTGATATCCAATGCCTCAGCCTGTGAAGAAATCTTCTGTTGCATCAGAGGAAATTTGATGTGTAGTAAGAGAGAAGCAATGAACCATTCCTTGTTATGCTCGTCTAGGATCTAGAAACTCAAGTGGCCTGTCAAGGTTTTAAACCTCTGATCGAACTCCCATATTGGTTCAACTATTCTCTTCTTGATTTCTTTTAGTTTTCTAATGCACTGTGACTTCGACTTGGTTTTCTTGAACTCAACAATCAGCTCGTTCTTGATCTCATTCAGTGGTTTAGGATGGGTAATTCCCTTAACAAACTTCATGTACTAGCTCAGTGCGCAGTCTCTTAGGGTAGTACTAAACTGAGCTCATTCAACAACTTTGTTGGTGATGTTCTTAATACTCCATACGACTTTGCAAAGAAACCAGTGTTGATCAGGATCTTCAGATCCATATCCTTTGAAGATGGGTAACCTCATCTCATCTTCCATAGATCTTCCTAGGTTTCCTGACTGAGTAGGTGTTTGGCTAATAGTGGCAGTTCTTTGAACGCTCGTTTGACTTTGATTACTCTTTTCTTAATGTTGTTGAATTAACAAGAGGAGTAATAGTACTTACTTCAACAATTTGCATAGTTCCTGAAGCTTCTGGCTTTTCCCAATGAGGTTCTTTAGTTTTCCCTTCCTCTGGCCCAACAGACTTTGAATGTTCTTCGTCGGTCATATCTACCTCTTCTCCACTGTAGAAACCCTCATCCCCGTATTTCTTCTTAAATAGGTTCACAAGAGGAACTTTTCTGAACACTCTCCCACTGTGCGTATGTCCAGCCTCTTTGTCACTGTCATTGTCTGAGTTCTTGAACATTATCTCTTCAATCCAACAAACTACTGTATCTTCAAGATGTTCTTCTCATGCAATAGCATCTTGATCTTCAACTTTAGAAAATGTAAAAACTTTCCTCTAGGTCCCTTAAAGAAGTATCTCTCTGTTTGGCTATAAGATTCTACTTTGTCAACAACAAACTCGGTGATATACCTCCAATTGTACTATCAAACCAGTGATCTACTGCTCTTGACATGTTGTTATCAACTCTTTTGACCCTCTTTATCAGAGATGAGGTCCAAACCACAGGTGGACTAGCTCTGATCTCAAACTGGGTTTCTGCTAGCCTAGCTATCCACTCGTATAGCTCCTTATGAATCCCTCCAAAAAAAATCTCGTGTATATCAGTAAAGATATATCTCTCCAACCAATATTATATACTAATATTAGGGTTCTTGTTATGGGCTTCAACGAAGTCCTTTTCTTGATCCTCTATCCACTTTTGAATCTCTATCCTTGATGGAAACCACCTTCACATTCCCTCAAGAAGATTCTGCTCCCAACAATGGAACCATTTGTTGGCACAAGGGCAGACCCAGGGTTCAACTCCAAGAGCACACCAACAAGCCCCAACTACTGGCCCTTTCGGCAACACCCGCAAGGAAGATGTAGTCTCACCCGAAGTAGCTATGGGGGGGTTGCAGGATAGAGATGTCTACAACCAAAGGGAATACCAAGTGGATCTAATATAAGAGCAATGAAGCATTTATATATCATTTACCAGTTCAGATCTACTTAGCATAGCTATCTATCAGATCTAACATAGTAATGCAATAAAAGTATACCAAATGACAAAGAACAGAGCATCAATCACACACACAACACAAGATATACATGGTTCACCCTCTCTCTAAGGCTACGTCCATAGAACTATGCTTTATAATATATTAAGATGAAGCATATAGTTCTTTTCTGGGCTCTCAACTAGCAGATCTTCTTTCTTCTCTTCTTTATCTCTCCCCTTCCTATGCACCCAATTGTAGGATTGATCTTCACACCCAACTAAAGATATTACAATACCAGAAGGATCTACACTCATCACTTCTCTCACACACAATCATACTCACTTGATCACACAATAGTAATGAATCCTCCACCAACTTAGTACCAACAATAATAACAACCCATTCTAGGTCCTTTAGACCTCTATTTATACATTAGAATAGCTCACTGATAGACTTAGGTCAAGACCTAAGTGTCAAAACCCTAGATACAAAAACCCTAGGTGTCTAAAACCCTAGGTCAACTTGACACGCATTTTTAGGGCTTTGCCAACTTGTCTTTATTTCCTTCTTGCACGGTGCTCCAAAGCATCCAACAGTGGAATTTTTCACTTTCTGAGTTGTCCACGATCCATATTCCTTTTTGATCTATCATCCTCGATCTCCTCATCCAACGTCTTTCTTTCTCTTACTCCACTCCATCTTTTCTTCTCTTTTGCTTACTTCGACCCAGTAACAGTCACTGTGTCTTCCGCACAGTTCACATTTTTCCTTTTCTTCCATGATCTTCACTTGCTTCCATAACCAAGGGCCAACAAGAAGATATTGGCAAGCCTTAATAGGTGGATACCTCTCACTCAACGGAACACATTTATCCATTCCTCATAACAGTAAAAACATTATAGTCCTTAGAGAGGGAAGGATATCACCTTACATAGAGAGTATCCCACAAACTAATGTAAACTATATCAAAGAGGACCTAGGAGTGTATTCCATCTTTGCTGAGGAGGATAAAATTCCCTCTTAAAAAATTGATTTAGATGATGGTATGTGGCACATGCACTTTGATGGCTCATGCTCCAATGAAGGTAATGGAGCTGGCATTATCTTGATTTCTCCTATAGGAAAAATCAATAACTTTTCTTATAGGTTGGAGTTTGCTTGCACAAACAATGACCCCGAATTCAAAGCTTTGTTATTTGGCATTGAGAACGCCTATAATCTTGGATGTGGTCACCTTTGAGTTTTTGGGGTTTCCAAGCTTGTTGTGAATATTGTACGTAAAATTTAGTCTCCTAGAAACAAGTCGATAAAATGATACACCCAAATTGTTTGGCCACTTATCTCAAACCTATTATCTTTCAACGTCACTCATGTTAAGAGGGAGTTGAATTCAATGGTTGATCATTTAGATTCTTTTGCAACCTCTCCTAATCGACAAATTTTGGCACACAGGCATGATTGTACTTTTCAATATCTATATTGTGCACATATCCCTGACAATATAGAATCTCTGTAGGCCCTCCCTAATGATGATAAAAAAAATTATTTCATTCAAGATGAACCTATTAAACCCAAGGAAATTATATCCATAGAAGACAACAAGATTCCTAAGGGACTAACTCCTTTATGAAACCAATCTGCGAGCTTGTGGAGGGATCGAGAAACCAAAAAATATGATGTAGGAAAATCTCTCCTCAATGAACCAATCTGCGAGCTTGTCGGGGTTTCCCACAATATTGTATGAAATACGGGGAGGTGGGTGACCATACAGGGATATATGAATAGGTTTTATGACATTGTGGCATATTTCGTAAAATAAATCTTTAGCTTTCTCCTCCCACAACTTGGAGTGATAAAAATGGATGGGCTCGGTACTATCTAGGGTCCAACTCCAATTCATCAATGGAAAAGGGGTCATGAAGCAGATGGCATCCATCACATATGAAAATATGTAAAAATGGGTGGGTTTCCCCTTTGATTTTGTTGTTTTGTAATCAAAAATTCCCTTGGCCAAGTTATCTGACAACATTTTGGCCCAATTAAAAGTGTAACCTTCCGCTACCTCGTTCATGAAAGATACCCATTCCACCGAGAAATGAGTAGGGCTCTTCTTTCCAAATAGATGAAATATCATCATGGCTACATACAACATATGAACATCAAAAGACACTGTGGCATACACACCACGAGCATCGATCCAAATTTTCTCTAGGTGCCCCCACCAGGTCCTGATTATATCGTGACCATTCCTAGTGTTTTGGACACATTCTTTTTTCTCTAATTCCAAAATGAATGTGGCATTGTAAGTATATTTAGGATTAGGGGAAATTTTGTACATTACTTGCAAATGTTCTCATTGGAAAGAGCCAATAGAAACCTGTTGATTGTTGATGATGCTCCTGGTCTGGACGTCAACATGTTCCAAGGCCCAGTTTATCATGTTTCTATAAGGCATGACTCTCGATCGTGCATCTATCGTGTGTAGCTCTAACTTCTCTATGTGTCTAATATTAGCTGTAAAAGATTCATATTCTTCATTGTTGGAATCGTCTTGACATTTGATGACTTCACGTTCCAAAATCTCCAAAACATGTGTCCAAGTTTTAACGATGTTTGTGGATCGCAGAGTGGTCTCAAACAAAATGTCTGCATTTGGGTTTGAATATTCGCCTATCGCATCAATATTTTTCTTCATTCTCCATGATGCCATAATATCTAAGGAAACAAAGTGAGGTTACTTGTTGCAGATGAAATCTATGAGATTTTCAAACAGATAAAACTTGCTAATTGCGGAAGGTGAAAATGAATTCGAAATCAAAGTGATTTTACTCAAATAAGACATTGATCTTTGTATAAATTCACTGATGAATAATGTATTAACGTTAATGGAAATGTCTACGTGGTGATCCGCAATCCATGTTTGAATCATTATCCTTAAATCAATCATAAATTCCATCAACATTTTGAAGGTTCACGTTTGGGGGTTTTAGATGTGACAGGGTGAGAACCTCCCGAATCCTAAATCCATGAAAGGTTAATCTCTGGATAATCACTTTTAAAACCTTAATTAATCATGTTTAAAATGGTGCGTTAACTGCAAGTGTTTCAGGAGTTTGGAATTCAAGGACTTTTAATGTATCTCAAGAGGAACTTCCCAAAACCCGAAACTGTGAAGCAATTAATTATCAAATAATTGATTTTAAGTATTAATTAATTGCATTTAATTTTAAGTATTTCAGAAGTTTGAACTTTAGAAATTTTAGAATACGATACAAGGGAAATGTATGAAATCTGAACTGTGGAGTCATTAATTATCTATTAATCATGATTAACTTAATTATTCAATGTTCAATACTTCGACATTTTGATATTTCAGTGATTCGTGAATTCATTCTTTGCTAAATTCCCGAAGGATCATCTCGCGTAGTGACGTGGTATAGATGACATCATTTTGGATGATGTGTTAAGGAAAGGGGGTGCCATGTGTCGACTCAGAAAAGGCTCAAAAGGTACATGTGTTATATGAATTGTGCCTTTAAAAGGTTAAGGAAAATTCATGAGTAGATAACTTCAGGTTTCTGAGTTTCGTAGTTTTTATTGTTTAGACTTATTTAAACATTTGAAGCATGAAGCTCTGAAGCGAACGTTAGAGATTTACTTCTTTAAAATCCAGGCGGCTCCAGAACTCTAGAGATTATTACTATCATTTGATAAAAAAGGGAAAACGCATCGATGACAGATATCATGTGCACCTTATTATTAACTAACAAACAATGAATTTGATTTAAAACTAAAATTCATTTCATCAAGTTTCTGCTTTCTTCAGGTAAAATTTTATTTTCATGAGGTGAAAAATATAGAGCTCAAAAGTTCAGAACTATATGTCCTCCAACATAGGCTCCATCTGGGGAACGCTTCTCCCTGTGAGATGCGAAAGAACAGTAGACTGAGTGCCTTTATTGGGAAAATGGAGTCATTATTGAATTTTTGGAAAACACTTTTAGGAGTTAATCATACACATAAAAAATGAACTTCAACCGAACCTCAGAAAACCTTCAAAACACACCTAATTTATTTATCTCAAGTTAGGCTATTTAAAATTTTCCTTTCTTAAAACTGAGATTGGATCTATTTAAGATAATCAAAACAAATTTAACCAAAATATCAGACTTCGACAGACTTCGTTTGCATCAAGGTTAAGTAGATGTAGTAATTTATTTAGGGAATCCCTCGTTGGTTTAGAATGTAAATATTACCGGAAAGAGAATTAGATGTCAGAGTATGTTTTGTGGATATGTATCACAACCATACAGATATCATAGATATTTCTTCACTTCCAGTGAGCATGTTCAGTACCCCGATGAAGTTATATACTTCTCCCATTGAATTTCCTTTCACCATTTCTATTAGCACTTTTGCATTTTGCTGAGATGAGGGCAATCATTACATGAATTTCCTTTCATCATCTCTTTGGAAAATATGGGGGAAATCAAATTATGAATTTCCTTTCACCATCTGTCTTATATTTTAATAATTTGAAGTGGGGACAATCAATCTATATGTATCATTCAAGGGATGATATCTGCTTAAAATTTTAAAAGAAGGTCTGTCACAATTTTTTAAGTATACTCTGAAACTAATTTTCTCCCAATATTCAATACACCTTCGCCTATAGGGAAGATTTTATAGCAATTTTGATTTTGCATGGATTGACCTTGAGTGAATTAGTCTTTTTAAAATCTGATAGAAGAGATAAAGTTACCAGGATTAGCCTAGACATTCTTTCTTTCAGATAAAATCAAAGGAACATAAAGACTTTCACCTAATCTTGTTTTGAAGATATGTTTTTATGTTTCAGACTCAAGGTGAAATTCTTTCTTTCTATGAAGATCAAGGAAATGTAGCGAAAATCAAAAGAGAATAAAATCTCGGGGATAGGAAAAATAAAATAGAACGAGGACTCAGAGAGCCTGACGCAAAAGAATCCCACTCCCACACAAGTTTGTTTATTGATTCTCGAACTTCCTTTCAAGCCTTTTTATTCTTATTATATTTTTATTTTTATTTCATTTTTTATTTCTTTCAAAGAAGGCTTCATAATTTCATTCAGAGAAGACTTCATAATTTCTCAGTATGACATCTTAAGTTGTAATTTTATACTTCTTTGATCCTTGATTAGGGGGCAATATTAACATGAGTGAAACCCTCTTTCTGTTCGATAAGATTTCCTTAAAATTTTAGTTTGAACTAGCGGGGTAGGAGTTCATACCTCAGATTTCCTTTGTATTTTCAATCAAGCAGATCATTAATTCATCACCTATTTTGAGAAAAAATGAATGTTTTGAAAAATGAGTGTCGAATTCTGATGCATCCTTATCTCTCATCTAACAGTAAGCATTCTGCATAGGAACGAAATGGGAAATGTTAGAAAATTCCGCAGAATAGAGATGGTATGTGATACAGATGATTTTATATTCTTCTTTGATGATGTCAAGTAAACATGGTTTATTTAAAATGAACTATAAAATGACTTGGATAATTTACAAAAGAAAGGAAAAATTGTAAATTGAAAAACGAAAACGAACGTCAACCCAAAAACGATATATACAATGGGAATTTGAAATATGACTATTGCATGAAATGTTTTAAGTAAATCCCATTGATAGGAGTGTCAAGTATTTTTCCATCGCGATTTTCCAGTAAGAAGAAATTTTTCCCCTCAGCGACTACAATTTTGAATGGTCTGAACCAGAGATG